>RJWM01016379.1:0-45631 GCA_004363535.1 Dasyprocta punctata
AAAAACAAAAACAAAAAAAAAACAAAAACCACGCTGGGACAACTGATGAGTTTACTTCTAACTAATATAAACTACACAACTGAGTGAGAAATTTACTTTTACTTGGTTCAAAACTTTTAGACGTGAAAGTCATAGTAGAATATTCACTTGCTGTATTGTAGGGTTTTCCACTGAAGTAGTATTAAAATTAGAGAACATATCACTTCTATAAACACAGAACATGGACCAAAGACACATTGTTATATACTACCAAAAAAATGATTTACTGTCAACCTAAAAAGTTTTGAGATTTGAGATTATTAATTAGTAAGGTGGGTACATATTTTCTATTTACACAAAGAAACATATAAATCTGAGCTTGAGTAGATAATGCACACAGAATTTAAAAGAAGCGATTACTAGTAATTATAAAGCTTACTATAAAAGTTAAGGACTCACAAGAGTGTTAAACTATAATGTAAATACCACTGCTCAGAATGTAACAATAAGTGCAAATGAAAAATAATGAAGTTATTCTGTCTGCTTAAAGCCCCATTCATAAATTTACATAATAAAAATTATAGCAAAACTATGTATTTTATGTGGTGGCAACATAATTAGAAAATAATCATTTTTCAAAAAAGCTCCCTTGCATTTGTCTAATTTTTTTAAATATCTTACGAAGAAGCAACAAATTAATGGAAATGATTGTTGTTATACTTATATGCTCTGAAGTTTATGGTCTTTTCAACAGAAAGCACGTTATTCAATCTTGTGACTGAATCAGAAGATTTGAAAATACCTGAATCTGACTACAACTACCTCCGTTACAAAGGTCAGATATCATTGCTTTAAACTGTGAACAATGTGGTAAACACAAAAGGCTGGGTAAAGCAAATATGGCTAAGCGTCAACAAAATACCATGAGGAAAAAGTTACAAAATATAGTGTCTTCAAAATAACACATCCAAAATAATTTAAGGCAATTCACTGAAAGTTGACCTTTTGATACCATGTACTACTAACAGGAGACCTAAAACCTTATTTTGTATTTGTCTTAAAAAGCACTGACCCTTCATTAATTAATAAATGGATTTTTAAAATATGGTATATTCATATAATGGAATATCATTTGGTCATAAAAAAAGAAAGAAGTACTAATACTGCTAAAACACACAAGCACCTTGAAAACATTACTCTAGGTTGAAGAAGCAAATCACTAAAGACTCTGAATAATTCTATTCATTTGAAATGGCTATAACAGAGAAATCTGTGAAGATAGAAAGTAGATTAATGGTAGTCTAAGGCTTGGAATAGGACTGAGGTAGAGTCATAGCTAAAGAGTATGGAGGTTTTCCCAAAATGACTGTGGTGATGGTCATGCATAACTGTGAATACATTAAAATACACTGAGTTTTGTACTTTAAAAGGGCAGAATGTATAAGGTATGTGAAATATATCCCAATAAAGTTATTTGAGGAGGTATCCCACTGTACCACTTGCTTTCTTTTAATGGTCCTACACATCTAATTCCATACAACAACCTTCCCCAGTAGACATAGTACAGCAAGGTATCTGTCTTTCACCCAGTTGATCTTCAGATCAACAGAAAAATGCTAAATGAGTTAAACAGAAAAGTAAACAACAGAATTTTATTGTTGCTTAAATTTGCAACTTCTTCCTACTTTCAAAATATTAAAACCTAATACAGCCATTAAAAACTAGTAATTATATTATTAAATCCACTGCCATTTCCTATTAGGAAAATCCAGGACATCTTTCAAAACTGGAGGTAAAAAAAAAAAAAAAACTGGAGGTAAAACCAAAATATAACTAAAAACAAAACAACTCAATTATAAATATTCAGCAATGTGAATATCAAAGTGCTAAATGATTCTAACAGAATTTCTTTAAAAGTGACAAAGGTAAATTGATGTGTATAACCACAGACATTCTCCAGTTTACTGTGACGAAAAAGTGAATGTGTCTTTATACATGACTGTATGTGTTACTTTGTGTGAATATATAAACACAGAGGAAGAGAGACACAGAGGCACATAAATCTTCACAGACATGGATCCAATGAGCATCTGTAGTCATTACTGTACGATTACAATCCACTATCCATCGAACATGAGGAAGACCCCATTTAAATAATTTAGGAGTTCAGAGCAAAAATCAACAGCGGGATATAGCCAATTATATAAAGAAAATACTTATGTTTCTATGGCATCAAAGCATATGCAAGCTTTGAGGGTGGATTTTTTCCACCAGTTAAATTAGGTCTATGGTAATACACAAGCTATTTTGTTAGCCAATTAGTAATATCAGGGAAACGAGAAATGAAAAGGAATTTCAATTCGTGCAAAAAATTTTTTTTTCATTTTTTTACCTAACAGTTAACAATTAAGATACTCTACTTACTGTCTGAATATTTGTAAATTTTACAGACTAAGGCAGTTGTGACAATTAGAAAAAAATATTTTTCCATAAATATACCTATCACCTAACTGAAAATGAGGGGTCAGCTCACCCCCCAAAATAACTACATTCAGCATTTACTGTAATATAACTATGTATAAGGACAGAAAGAACCTCTGATATCATATGAATACTAAGTAATAATCATCTCATTTCACCTTAATGTTGAATCAGCAATTTTGTATTCCATTGATATACATTTTATTCATTTTCACTAATGCAATTTGAAAGGTGGTAATGTAATTACATTTCTCTGTGGCATTCAAGAAAACAATTACTAATATAATATGATGGGGAAGACATTAATAAGAAAGGGATTTATAGTGAGATGCAAGAAGAATTATAAACCTTTAAACACTTTACAAAGAAACTATTCCTCATTAAGTAAGAAACAATCCAAAATAAAGCCCAAGTCCTGGTATTATGGAAACACTTCCAAATTCTAGGTAGAACAGCAGCAACCTAGGACTTGTCCCAAGTGATGCCAAATGTAAGACACCATCCTAAATCAATGGCATCTTTCCTTTCCACATGAATGCAAAGTACTGCTTTAAGAAAGGAGGGGTTTCAGGATGCGGGGGGAGGGTACCTCAGTGGTAGAGCATTTATCCAACATGTATGAGGCCCTTGGTGAAATCTCCCATACTGCCTTTTTGGGGAGAGAGGGGGAGACGTGGGGAGGGAGAGGGAGAGAGAAATAATAAATTCTAAATCCTTACCCTTAATATAAAGGAGCTGGCCACATTAATCCAAATGCCAAAGTCCTGTAATCAATCTATTTATGAAGCAAGAATGTAAGATAGGTGACCTTTTAACTAAATTTACTCCTCTTGGTTTGTGAAAAAAATCTACCCCAGTGAAGCAATAAAAGGGAGCAAAGTTGTTGGTTTTTAGAATTTTTCATTTCAAATGACAACCAATTATCTAAGCCTACTGAGGCAGCCTTTGTGAGACCAATAATATCTCTTATTTAAACAGTGCTACAAAGTTTGCATACAATACTTCAGATACATTCTTATATTTAATCATTGAAAACCCTGAAATTAGAGATTTTCTAATAGCATAAAAGAGGCTCTGAGATGTTCCTAAATGGCCACATCCAGTGAGCTGGGCTTTACTGGAAAGGGGAAGGATAATCCCTCTTGATACCCCATTCTCAAACAGATTCCCATAGTTTTTCCATGCAAATAGATTAGGACTCAAATTGAGATGTGAAGAAAGCTATAGAAAAAGAGAAAGGAGAGGTAAAGGTTTTAAGCAACTTGAAAAAGTGGGACAGATTGCTAAATAAGCAATTAACAAATTACACTAGGGTTTTCTAAAAACAGTGGTACATTTTAGAAACAAAAAGTGACTCAAAATGGTATTTTATGCAGTCTTTACGTGTTTATATTAAGATATGTCGAACTCTGAAAAAAGTGAGACACTTTGTTTATTATATAGTGTCTTATTTATACCTGTCTAGGGGATGCCCATTAGTAATACATAATAACAATTTAATGCTTTGCTTTGTACATATAACTGTGTCATAATTATCTCTGATTATAAAAGAATATGGTTCTTTTCCTAAGAGGGGGTATCACCATAGGAATCATACCTACTGCAAATAATAATAATAGTGATATGATGAAGGGTCTATGTGCCCCTTATACGTTATTTATGCTAGGTCACAGATTCCCAGGGGTCTGTGCTGAGACCTGTGCTTCATTAGAGCATCACATAAATCAATGAAAGCACATTTTGATTTCACCAGTGGCTGGAGCCACTGGAATTTTTCAAGTGAAACCTCTCAGGTAATACATTTTTTAAAAACAATGTTAGCATTTCTTCTAAAAAGTAGATTTCTCAAATTCAAAGGATTAAATTCAAATGCTGAAAGAAGTTCCACAAATTTCTATGAATCTGTAAGCAAATGAGAGTAAAATGTACCCTTGAGTGTTAAAAAACATTATTCTCTTTTTGCTTTTAAAAATTAGTTGATTGAAAACACAGACAGTTAAAGAGAAAGAAAGCAAAGAACAGGCCATCTAGTTGCTAACAAATGCTTCAACATCACAGAGTAAGATACCTATGCCAATGGTTGTCAGGAAGTTTGATCTAACTCTTGAAAATTAAGAAATAAATAGAGAGCCTGATGGGGAGAAGTGGGGGAGGGTCCTTCCAGAACAATGTTAACGTCATATTGGGCGTGTGGACTGGGTTCACATATGTGTCAGTTGAATCAACATAATGGGCTATAACAGCTTCAAAGCAGCTAATATGGTCCATTGGGTCAATAATCCGTGAACTAAGAAGGATTTACTTGATAGGCTATACATGGTTCATAAGAACTCAAGAATCACTCCATCAGATCAAAAATCCAATTTTCATATGGTGCCTTTCTACAAATTAGCCAAAAGAAAGTAATGACTCTGAAGAACTTCAAGGTCTATCAGTTAAAAATTTGTGTTTTAAAGAGCAGTGTAGAGAAGAAAGTAAAATATCTTGTGTGTGTGAGAGGGTGAATCAACCTATTTAAGTGCAAAATACATTTTCTTAAGGAACACTAATGTGTAACATGAAATATTCAAGGGGCTTTTCATATGTTCCATATTACGTATATATAAAGATGCAACTAAAACATGGACATAAAATATATGCATTCGTATATATTGCATTATTCTTCCCTTCACATAACTATTCACACACTATCACTAAGCAAATTTGTAAACACAGTTTCTATGATAGCAACATCTCAAAATGGAGACTGATACTTTATTTTGGCTTCTTTGAACCATTTGTATCATGGGTCTGCTATGAAAGGCCTTCAGAGACATTAGAGGCACTTACAGAAAAGTAAGCAGAAGAAATGACAAAAGGTAAATGGTATAAACTATAAAATGTATTCAACATTTAAAAGAAGAAAGAGGCTCACTTCCCAGACTGGTCAAAACTTACGTAGCCAGTGTTTACAGATAACTGCATTTCTGCCCTCTCTAGTCAGCAGAGAAGTAAGAGCCTTTTATCCCATGTCTGTGAATTTCATGACATATTCATACTAGGTGATGGTGGCTTTAGATTAGTATTTTTAATGTAAGCCTATCTATGTGAATAATTGCATTTACTAAGTTCATGGCAACAAAAAAAAGCAGAGAAAAATGCTCCAAAAATATAACAGATTATAATTAGAATTCTTAACAAAAAAGAATTCCTTCACTAGGAAAAAAAATGTGATCTATCACCTCTCTCTCAAAATGCTATTAGCCTCTCTTCATCATAAGAACAACAAGAAAGACTCGTTTCTTTTGCTTTTTAAAGGAGTAACACTGAATAAAATAATAGATGTTTTCACATCAAAGTGTATTAGCTATCGACATAAGCTCGGTCCTCTTAACTTTTACACAAGGGAAAGAGAAATTCCAATAACTCTGAAAAAGACAGATAAAACTTTTGTCTGTGGCTACATCCATGTACTATTATATGTAACTGCTTATTTTTAAAAAAGAGCCTTATTGGTGCTCTCTGAAGGATTTTCTTTTATACATTGCTTTATCCTATAATTTTGTCCCTGTTGGGCATGCTGCCTAAATTTAAACACAAACAGTCAAGCAATGAAGAAACATTAACACATTTACTGTGAACAAAAACTCCCAGTTGTACAGTGAAATTTTAATACATTTCAACTTATCTCTTTTACTAATGGGGAAGAGTACAAACCCTGCAGGAATTCGCTGTGCAAACTGGTAATTACAGTAGACTCACTTTTTTATAATGCATATGTATAGTCAGATACAAAAAACCCTGGCTGCCCTTTTGATGTAGATTACAATAGAAATGCTTTCAAAAATTATGAAAATCTACAGCAATTCTAAAGGAATGTATTATTTCATGAAAAAAATGTCCTTTAACTCTATCTATAGTCACAAACAGACATATTTAGATGTGTGCTTTACATACTAGATGGTACAAGCTTTATCTGCATGTACTTTTATGTCATTTTCTCCTATAATATACAGAATAAATATGTTTCATTTCTACAAAGCCAGTTACAAATTTAAATATCATAGCTCATCTATCATATATAGAATATCTATCATGATATATTTCCATTCCATACTATTTCCCTATTTTAGCCCATCCAATTTTGATGATTCAGATCTATATACTAAGATGTCATTGATTCTCTTCATTAAATAATTGAAGAGTTTAATGCAAGTATATGTGCCTTTTAATGAAGAAAACCTTAAGTGTCTGCCTAAATAGAATGAGAACTACATATTACAATATTAAGAATAGCATAGATAATTAAAAGAAATGAAGTAAAACCTTTGTTACTGTTCAAATCACTTGTTACACACTGTCAAATTTTTGGTTTCACAACTTTCTAATCAAATGAAATACACTATACTGCCAAGAGGCTATCACTATATAATTTACATTAAATTTATGTTTCTAAGTAGTATACAAATGGGGAAAGATAAAAGCAGATAAAGCTTTAAATAGACATAATTTTTATGAAAGGCCATGAAATTCAAAAAGAAAAAACACAAATGAACTAGCTAAAATGTCTATCTATGGCTGGTTGTCATTCCCAGCGATAATAATAAATACGCCTGGAATAATAAATTCCGGGAATAACTCACTGAAAATTCAAACTATAACATTTACATGAGACATCCAGCATGTTTTTTTTCTACCCTAATATGCAACTGGTTATAAAAACCATCATCTGGTCTCCCCATATTAGAGAAGAATGACTAGATATAAACATTCTCTGTGGGCTTGGCTGTAGCAGAACGGCCTTACCATTACAGGGAAGAGACATTTTTGAGACATTAAAAGTAACTATCTTCTTCTAATGCCACATGTCTCGTTGTTCTTCTAGGCAGTATGAGTAACATTCTAACTTTATTTTTCTTTGTCATTACAAAAGAAGAATACCTTCTCCTATATCATTACTGCCTCTCTACTCCCAACAATTAGTGCCCCCAGACAAACAAAAAACTAGATTCATCCCAGCTCAAGAGACAGACATTAGCTATATCATAAGCAATGTATATACTCTTGGACAACACCCATTGTTTCTATTCAGTAATTAAATAACATAATTTTCATTCTCTAAAAAGCCAAATAATGAAATACGTATTTTTCTGTACTGTTTCCCTAAAGTCAGTTTTTGCAGTTATCCATTTTCTCCCTTGATTATCAAGTAAGTTGAGGCCTAAACTTGAATTAACAACAGAAGTAAACTTCAAGGACAGCTACATTTGGACCTTTAATCTCTGTAACATCCAATCACTGAATATGAAGTTGCACTTTCTATGTGTATTCATTCTATTATAGACAAAGCAGTCACACCTCCATTCACTGAGTCCACTATCACAAAGAAAGTGTTAGAAGTTGTGAAACACTAAAACACACACACACACACACACACCTTCTTCCCCTTCCTAATGAAATTGTGAAGATAATCAGATACATGAGCTTAATATCAACTATATTCAACTAATTTGAAAGGTTAAATTATAATTTGTGCTATGAAGATTTACGACTTTCTTACACTCAAAAGAAAAATAGGCGAAATTTTATATTCTCTTTCCCTTGCTGCATGGCTGTGAACAAAAGCCTACAAACAGCAAGCAGTCTATCAAGACAAAACACACACACCCTTGGAACACTTTGTCTAAACGTGTGGTTGCTTTGACTTGTCTTTCAGTAAAGGTAACAGCAGTTTAAGAGGGGCAGAGGGGCAATTTGAATTCCTTTCTAATCTTTCTTTCTCTAGAACAGAATCAAATGGGTACACTGTTACAGAATCTTGGTTAGTACTGACGTAATACACAAAAAAATATATTAAGATATACTCAGTACTTTCATACATCTGAATTTTTCACGAGTAATCTGAAGAACATCTACTTATTAAGTATGAGTATTGGAAGACAAATCAATACATTACTGAATAAGCAAACGCACACAAACCAGCTTTGGTGGTCTGTAAAGAACAATAAAAGACACAAGAGCAGGCAACAAAGTTTTGCTGCATCTAGCACTCATATTTATAACCCTTCTGTATAAGTAACCTGCATCTTGACTATGTTATTTTAAATCTAAGACAGACCCTAAATGAATAACCATAGATTCTGCTGCTCATAAAACTGGACATTAGCTGGATTTCTGCAAAGCACCTCATAGTTCACAAGGTGGTCATTTCCTACCTTATTTGTACAATTGCTATGTTCTGCTTGAGCAAACCATAAATAGATCAGAAAAGCACAATTCAATATGATTTTCACTAAAACATTATCTGAATATCCATAGAGCTATGAGTAAGCCTGTTTTAATATTTTATGTTTAATCATATCCAGTAAACGTGAGGCCATTATTTTAATTGTATAATACACTACTTGCATTCAAGTTGCTTAACACCAAGACAGCTGCCAGATGGTATGCTTCAGAAAAACGTGAAGTAGAAATGGCAGATTTATTTTAAGTAGGTTTGTGTTTGCACAGTATTACTTTCTTTTAGAGAACTAGTTTACTGACAAATTTAACATTTTAGTCCTTAATGAGAGATTAACAAATTTTAGGGATGGAGTATGCCACATTTATATAGCCACACTCAGCTGCCGAAATACCATTTTCAGTATTTATCTCCATGAAGCATAGTTTTTTGGGTTTTTTAATAGCCATTTTGCCCTGAATCAATCTATTTACTTAAGTTTAAAAAGTTAACGATGAGGCTGGAGACATAGCTCAGTGGCAGAGTGCCTGCCTAGTATGTATGAGGCCATGGGTTCAAACCCTATGACCAGCAGCCCCCCGCCCAAATAAAGGCAATGATGGGGACAGAGAATTCTCTAGTGCCAAAAGCAATATAAAGTGTAACTGTTATCGGCTAATAAAGTCAGTGTATGAAGCTGTTATACTTGAGTTAATAAAAGCTCACTGCATACAGGTGTCAGGTACCTTAGCTTCTCCTTTGAGAAAACGAAAGATATAAAGATGAGAAGAAATGTAAAATGTGTGCTAGTATGCCCCCAATGTGAAAATACAATCTCGCTTTAATTTGGAATTACAGAAATAGTGATGGTCTATCTTTTCTTATTTTGACATATGAGATGGGGTGAAGGGAGTCTATAAATTAGAGATAAGATTTATTAATATGCTGAGAAAACAAGGTTTCACAGCACAACCTCATCTTCTTTAGCTAAGGGCCAAATGTTTCCACTTCTTTAAACAAAGTAAAACAAAACCATTAGGTAGTAAGTGTGAGAGAGAGAAGGTATACATTAGAACCATCTGAAGTGCTTTAGAGAAGTACAGAGGCTCAGGGCCAGACTCCAGAATCACTGAACGAGAACTTCAAGAGCATCTGTACAGCAGAGCAGGAGGTTTTGCACCCCAGGCACCTCACTGCTTGCACCCCAGTCCTGACCCTGTAACTGTTAACACTGCTGCTGCACCCATAAGACAAACAGAATTGTGCTGAGCACTAAATAAATGGACAGAGATGCAAGAATACGTTCCACTTAAAGGACTCCAGGGGTGAAGTGACATCCTGAGAGAAACAAGCAGTTTCCCAAAGAAGGCCTCAAAAGCTTTTCCAAGATTAGAAAGCACAGAGTCACAGAGAGCCTGAGGTCCACGTTAGATCCCGTTTCACATTTCTTAGCCCAAAACTGACAGAGAAGAAAGAATGCAATGGAAGGATGGGTGTGGGTGTCTGAATGACTATCCATCTTTATCTTAAATGCATACAGGGAATAGACATAAATGATTAATCTCACTAAGCAATCCTTGTAGTAATTTCCTTCCCCACTACTGCCACCACTCAACAATTCTTTGATATGCATCTGTGAAAGCAGAGACTGGCAAAAAGCACAGAAACAACTTTCTGTAACTGGAAGTCAGGTAAATTCTGTAACTTTTAAATGATAAAACTTTTGACCCAGCACAGCTCAAAAGAGTAAGTGCTCAGGAATGTTTCTCTTCTATCTCATCTACACAATTATCAATATATGGACACCATATACTACTATCAAGATCGGATATACTTAAAAATTTCTAAGGGAAGGGAGACAATTTGGTTTCATATTTTTTTCTCACTGTAAACTCCTTGTAGCAACTAAATTCTTTACTCTTAATTCCTATGTATACAAAGCTTTTTTGGGGGGGCTAATTTATATTAAGTGAAATCAAACTGGGCTAAATGAGTACCAAACTGGCCTTTGAAAAATTAATATGCCCTCTTCTGACTTCTAATTTAAAAAAATAAAATAGAACAAGATAATACTTTTATGAGACCTGTAAAAATTCAAGTTAAAAATGGTCTACTTACTGTATTACTACTACTAATCTTTCCTAATAAGATTTTCAAGGGTAAGTGTATTTCAGATTCCCACATTGCCTAACCTAAAGACTATTTACAATGACATGGTTCTTAGCAAGTGGCTCTCAACAAATTTTTCCCAAGTCAACTAACAGTGAAGAAGGTGATACAAACAGTATGAAAGGTCAGGAAAGCAAAATCAAAATGCATGTACCCACTAGCAAAATCTGAGGAGTCCTTCCTTCAGTGCCACATACCACATCAGGGTACTCCCCCCCCCCCCCCTCACCCCGCCGCTATTTACCCATTCAGGCCTGTTTTCACAGCTCTGGGCCGACAGCAATGCCAATTAGTGTCAGTTGTGATGGGGTTTTAGAGACATGGACCTTTGTCCTAGAGGAAGTGGGCTGCAACCACCAACTTACTGTACAAGGCAACCTAACAATCCATTAGGTGGAAATGACTTTTCAGTCACTTCCTCCAGGGACCACATCAGAAACTGATGGGTTAGAGAGCTGGGAACATTTTTAAATTTCTGTAATAACTGTCTCCAGAAAGAAAGATTTTATCATTTATTGCTGCCAAATACTAAATTCATCTGTTTCTCTTCTCTGTTATTCCTTGATTCCCTATAATGTTATGATATATAATATTACCTAATGAAATGATGAACTAATAAATACTTCAGGAATAGAGGGAGTCATCTCACTATATGTGTTGAAACTATTCCACAGCCACAGGAACTTTTGGAAATCCCTAAAAATTAAGAAACTTCATTAACAGAATATTGTTGTGAAGTATTGTTCTGCCATTTGAAAGGTAATTAATGGTTACCATTTTGGTCTCTAATTGTCAAATCAGTATTAGATTAGGCTAAATTTATCAAGAAGCAAAAACAATCCTACTACTGTTTTTTATAAAGGAATGAAGCTAGGCACTGCAAACAGGAAAGTTCATATATTTGTTGAAAATTCAGGACCATAATCCAGCACTATATCCACATGCATGTTTTGTTATAGTTCTAAAAACAAAATTTACTTCCACTTAACAGTATCAGATAGAAGGCCTACAGTAAGTTAAAATTAAATTTTTTCATTATTTAAATGTGACTTTAAAAACAAACATAAAATCAGGTATGGTGGCACACACCTATAATCCTAGTACTCTGGGAGGTCAATGCAGGAGAACTGCAACTTCAAACCTAGCATGGACAAATACAAAATTTTTGAAAAGGGACGAAGGTGTTGCTCAGTGTGAAGGACCTGGGTTTAATCCCCAATACCACAAAAGACAAAAACAAACAAACAAACAAAAAGGAAACGAAGTAAACATCTGTTAATCATTTACCAAGTTTAGCCTAACATGACACAAAAATTCTGTATGCAAAACTACTTTCCAAGTAAATACCATTTGAAACACTGATTATACATGTACATAAACACCATCAACAATAGGCAGACCTCAAATGTCATAATAAAAACAGCACTTAGTACATCCTTTCTGATCTACTTCTGTAAGGGCAGAGTTAAAAGGGTAAACGCAGAGGCTTGGGAGTAAAATCTAACAATAGGGCTGGGGACATAGCTCAGTGGTAGAGTGCTTGCCTAGCACACGCAAGGCCCTAAATCCAGTTCTCAGTACCACACACATACAGACACACACACACACACACACACACACACAATATCTGACAATAATATTTTTCAGTAACATTTAGATTTTTAGTTGGACTTCACAGCCAACATCCCAAACCTGCTATTAATATTTCTGTTCATATTTTCAGCTAATATTTCAATACATAGACACATAAATTTTTCTTTATAATTTTTCTGTTTAGCCCTATTTTAAAATCTTTATAAAGTGCCCTCCTACAAATTAGGTATTTTATAAAGCAATATTTTGTCACTGTTGTGATATTAACACGATTAGAAATTTCACAACTGTCAATTTTTTCCTTCCTCAAACCAAATACCAACAAGATTTAAACTGTAGTAAATAAAACCATATTTAAGTGTGTAAACTAAAGTATACAAACTTCAAATGTGTTAAATGAAAATTTAACATTTTCTAAAAAGAAAGCAATTAGTATATATTTCTATACAAAAAGACAAAAAATACTAGTTGTCAGACTGTTTTTATGTTTTACCAATACTAACAATACTACTGTATCAATCAAATCTCTTCACTGTTGGGAATAACAAAAATAAACTACAAACTTTCTTATTAGACACATGTCTTTCAACATTAAATAATGTCCCCTCATACACATCAAAGAACAAGTTGTTATTTCAAAAGCTTTCTTTAAAACACATTAAAATAGGCTATGTCAATAAAACATGTTCCTAATTCACCAGAAATAAATTACCAAGGAGAAAATATCCTACATTGAGACTGTTTTAAGTATATATTTATTTTTCATATTTCATAAACTCTGTAGAATTAAGAGTTCAGTAATACTGGCCAATGCTTCTTATGTACTTTACTGTAGAACAAATACTCTTCAAAACACTCTAAACTCCTCTAACTTTACCCTTATTAGGAGGGTACCACACTATCATCTCCCATTTCACAGGTTAAAACAAAAACAAAGTGCAGAGCCATTCACTTGGTCAAGGCAGACCCGGGATTCTAACTCACTAGGTCTAATCCACTATCTAAGTCTCTAACCATTATGCTTCACCACCACGGTGTTTTGAAACCTTTGTGTTTCACAACTGCTGTAAAGTAACAAGTGCTACGAAATTTTGGGTTCTTTTACTTAATATTTAAGATGGGCTGCATAAAAGTTTTTCTTATTGCCAGAGAAAGACGTCAAAATGGTAATATATGAAATATGAAAATAAAATATGAAATGGAATATATTACAGTACAAAGGAAACTGGAGCCATGAACTCTTGCATCTTTAGAATTCAGATTACATACTGGCATACTTGACATTTAATTGTCAGTCCCACCTTTCAAAACGTTTTTGAAAAAACGACCATTTGGAATATCAGTTACTAGAATGGAAGAAAAATCTTACTACTTCAATGATGAACAAGTTTAGGTTCTAAATAAGAGAATTATTTATTTATAAACTGTTTAACAAATGTGTTTTGAACAGTGAATTAAATGTTAGAGGATACAGGTTTGAGAAAACAAAGAAAAATACTCCTAAAGGAATTCATTTTAAAAAATAAAACTCTAGCAGCGAGTGAAGATAAAGAAATTTAAAAAAAAAGAGGAATTCAATATAAAAAGGGAATGAGGCTGGGGATATAACTCAGTGGCACAGAGCCTGCCTGGGAAGTGTGAGGTCATGAGTTCAATCCCTGGTACCAAAAAAATAAAATAAAATAGAAAGGGGGGTTTGTATCATTGATAACAGTAATGCAGACCTATGGAAGAGCTGAGAAAACAAGGAAAGATGAGGAAAACAATAAAGGAATTTAAAGGAAAGGAGTGGTGTTCCTAAAAGCAACCATTTAAATGGAATAGGCCCACATCCGCACCTGTGAAAGTGTTTGTAACTATTTCACCTCAGCAGTCCTTTTGAGAAAGTGGTTCAGGTCTAAACACAGAAAGCTATGATAAAAGCTACACTGTGGAGTTAATAGACAATTTTATTCTTACAAAATAAAATTTCAAAGCAAACAAACAAAAAAACACTGCTTTTGGTTATCCTGCCTTTACCAATCATTGTTAGAAATACACAGAGAAACCAACAACTCCACCTGAACACAGCATGGTGTGCTAAAGTGCTTATAAATGTTACAAGGATGCTTTCATTATCAGATTTTTAAGTTTTCTTGAAATCTAAGCAGTTTTCCTATTCTTTGTGGGAAGTTTAGATTTTGAGAAAGAAATCCCCTTACTAATCTAGTCATAGGCTCTAGTTAACCAATTTATGTTAATAAAGCTAATACTTTTTTTTAAGAAACAAAATATGAAAGAAATTTGGTACTTATGAAAGGTTAATGTATGAGAATGGTTTTTTGAATCAGTACAGAGTTCTTGAGATGCCTAATTTATTCAGATACCACTGTTTACTTTCCGGTATGAAAAGTCCCACTTTTAGTAAATCAATGAATGGTACATGCCTGTAATCCCAGATACTGGGGAGGGTGATGCAGGAAGATCACAAGTTTGAGGCCAGTCTGGGCAATTTAGGAAAGCCTAGTCTCAAAAATAAATAAATAAATAAATAAATAAAGATAATAAATAAATAAAATCCAAAACCCCATAGCATGGGCCAACCACACTGCCAGTAAATACCACAAAGCAGTGTTTATAGTGAACAAAATTTTGAGGCCACTAATTCACACCAGGTAGTTCAAAAAGGAGTGGGAAGCCAGCAGCAATTACATTTTTTCTTAGGCTCCATTTTTCATTAACAGAAAAAGTTTTTTTAGGGTACCACCTGGTTATTGTATAATTTGCAATTTTTTGAAGCCCTCCATTTCTCATTTGTAACAACAGAATGGTACTACTTTGAAACAGAATTTTTACATACACGAGAGATAGTTTGTTTAGAGCCAAGCACAGTGCCAGACACACAGTAAATGGTAAATCAAAAGTGTTATGATTATTAACGCTTATTTTAAAAGGTAAGCACTGAAAGAAAATCAACTGCTGCTATGAGCAGTACATGGATTCCAGTTATAAAGTTTACACATTTAGATACACTCTTATCATTTAATATATAAGTTGGAATGGTAGGAACTACACAGCTCTAGATTTAATTAATTTATAATACAATATACTTGCTTTTATCACATACTTGTGCTTCCTAAATATCACACCTTTCCAATGCAAGTCTTAGTTCCCATATAGTAGTAAACTTTGGGATTTTTGTTTGTTTAGTACTTAGAATACAGCCTTGTGAAAGTAGTCCAACTATGGATGTTCAAATGAGACAGGGTAGACCAGGCTTGACTAACTCACATCACAGATTATTCAGGGAAGAAGACAATTTCAGGAAGTTCCTTCAGAACCACTGTTCATGGGCTCAAAGAGTTTTTACAATGTAAGTCACAGACATGAAATTATTACTTCAATATTTTCTGAATGCCTACTTTATGCCACAGTTGGGACAGAAAGATAGTATGAAGCAGTAGCTTCCAAAATCTTAAGTAAATAATCAATTTGCAGTACAGAGGAGGTAAACATAGGTAATATTATGTTCAGAGAAGGCAACCCTATCCTACTCTTGCTTGGCTGAAAAGGTGAGTAGGAGCCCAAAGGTACAAAAGTGAAAGTCAGTAGCTTGAACTCAAGAAAACAAGCTCACTATTGAGCACACAAAAGTAAGCAGTCAAACTATACGCACTCTCTTACAGAAACTATACTTTATCCTTGTGTCTTTAGGGAATGTGAAGATTATTTCCTATTGCCCCTTTCTTTATATTACAGTAATAGTACATGGATGTAAACTATTCAGGTACCTGGAACACAGACTCCTAGACAGGAATTTGCCTTACGGAATTTATCTATGCAACATGTTTCTACTCTGGTTATAGATTAAAACTAATCTTTTAAAAAGGTCTTTTTGTTGAACTCCCAGAAAGACGGATGTTCTTTTCCTTTTTCACATTAGTATTCCCTCTTCTCCTTCTTCTCTCAGTATCTTGAATCCCTTTAGTGAGTTTTCTTCTAGTTTGATCCTTTTCTTGGTTCCTAAAAAGTCTGGTCTCTCACTGTCCAGTCTTGACTGAATTGAGAAGTTTAAAAAAAAAATATATATATATATATATATATTATAGATAGATAGATAGATAGATAGATAGACTTAGTCTTTCTCAGGTTTTAATGTACTCTCTCATGTTTTGTGTGCTGTGGTATAACTGCTCTGTAAGTACAGTAAAATAAACAACACAGTATTATTGTACTTAACTGTGCCATTACAGTGCACTGTAAGTACAATGCTTTGACAAGCCTTCAGGATGGAAAATCATAGCTATACTTTATTCTCCAATACACCAAATCTTCTGTATCTCATATAAATTGTGAGCAAATATGATGATTATCTCCAACATTCTACAGGAAAAGTCTAACAACATAATTAATATGTACAGCATCCAGTGTGGTAGTGAGGAAGAGGAAAAGTACACCACATAACCACAACCAGAATTGTGACAGTGCAAAAGAAGGTACCTAATAACAGAAGTGAAGGAGGATATGCCGAATCCAAAGCATTTTCAATTACATTCATAGAGTGGCATTTTGGAGCCCTCTCTGCTTGTCTAATGGTTTTCATGCCTGCCAGACACACCATTGTAATTAGATTCACTAAAACTCTAAAAGAATATGGCCAATGAATAGCATCTATCCTAAATACCCTCAGAAGGAATCTGAGGTTCCCAACAATATATGTAACAGGAAGAAAGCAGAATACAGATATGAGAATGCAAGTTTAACACTATTGTGAGGAATTAACAAAATAGTCAAGTGACTATAATTTAGCATCATAAGGATGTACAAACTGAAACAAGAGATAGCTGTAACTCTGTTTACCCCACAGAATTTAAATGCAACCAGTGTAGACCTGAAAAAAATCCATCTGCTTTTAAATAGTCATCTATGGTGTGCTAAACTTACACTCACTTGAATTCAAACTATTTCCCCTTCCCTAGCTCCAGAGTTCAAGAAAGACAACAGTCAGAGACTTCAAGTACACAAGAGTCTTTCTCGGGGCATGTCATCAATTTTTTTTCATAGCATACATTAGTCATGAATGCATACCCACTTTCAAGATGATGCATATAGAGTAGATTTTGTTGCTCATTGAGATTCTAACTTTGTTGAGATAAAACAAGGAGAAGGTAGCTGTCAGTTACTCTGCCATTTCTGTCATACATTTAATAATACAGCTCCTGTAATAACACTGTGGTTCTTCATATTAACTCAGTGAAAGCTTGTGTGGCTTTAGCTTGAAAACAATTTATGAAATTACAGAAACAGACTGAACACAGCAGTTCATTTGTTGAAGCAATTATCCAGATCCTTGTCAAAAAAGAAAAAATACAAGTGAGGGAGAATGTGATGTACAAAAAATGGTTCTAATTCTATCCTCTAATACGTACAATATGTCTGTGGTTGTGCTGAATTATGTTAATAAACTGCAGCCGAAATATATATGTCACAACACAAAGGAAAGGCACTATCAATCGTCCTGCCAGATAGTTTAAATTAGTCACCAAAACATCCAGCCAAAGTTGCTTCTGTAACTTGCAGATGAAAGGACAGGATCACTGGACAGTTTTCCTAAGGGTCCAAAAGAATTTTTCTGGAAAATAGCTGTAAAGTACACTGTGGCACAAATGACATGTAAAAATCCAACTCTTGTCATCAATGTGATGTTTCTGTTTTTGTTTTCCTGGTTTTCAATCAAAATCCAGATTCCCAAACAGCTTTAAAAAAGACGACTTTGGGTATCTGTTATTGAAATAGTGAGACTAACAAAACAAGCAAACAATGACAGGTTTACTATTTAAATGACTGCATAAAGGCAAAAAAAAAAAAAAAAAAATCAAGATTAAAAAAAAAGTCTCACCCAAAATCCTAGTAAGACAAAACGTCTAGTTTGCTAGCATTTGACTAGCAAATAACAACTTGCAAGAACAGCATTGTAAAACTGCGTCATCTAAATTTCACTAAGTGTGTTTATCAAACTGTCTGAAATAGCAACTAATATTTAAATATTCCACCTGTAAAGCAACAATCACTGATCTAATATAACTAAATTTTCAAAATTCATAAGCATGTGAATTTGTTTTCCAATGAAATAAACAGCTCAAGGAATGAAAAATAATTTCTCCATACTAAAAATAACAACTTGTTTCTTAACATAGACCACATAACTTCAATAAAAAGGCATTACCAAATGTTTCCTTTTAATTATCTTGATAAAGAGTTTGCAGGAAGTGTAAGAAAACAGAGATCTAACACAAAAGAAAATAAAGTGCTATGAAACAGAAGAAAAAAAAAATGTTAAATTGTACCACAAAGTGGTACACAGAATAAACGGTAGATTTCATTCTTTCTCCCCACATCTGGAGATAGTTTAGTATACCAGTTTCCCTCATTCCAGAAACCAAGCAATTGTCCAGCCTGAGTAGCCCCTTTCATTCACAAATAAACAATTAATGGAATGGGAAAGTAATTTTCCAAGTGTTCATATTCATTAGACTGTTTCCTGAAATTAAGTATCTGCCCTGTGATACGATACTGTACACATTAAACTCTCTCTTACTCCACTTTCTTCCTCTGGACACCTCTTCCATGTCAACCTGAGATTATATTTCTATTTTCCTTCATATAGTGTGTTAGAATTTGAAAATAAAATTCCCTTGTCTATGCTGAGTAAGAACTACTTGTCATTAAAATATGATATCCTTGCATTAATTCTTAGGAAGAATGTTTCTTACTGTAGCCCCATCAATTCAATTAATACTTTTTAAACACCTACTATGGAAAAAAATAGAATTCTAAACTCTGCTAAGTAAGTATAAATATCACCTCAAGGAATTTACAACTGAATCAATAGATAAACCTGACTACAACTAATTATACTATAAAGTAGAGTATGATCAACGTGGTAAGAGGGATAAACAAAATGCTTTAGGATTCAGGGGAGAAAGACTACTTCTTTTGAGGAAATGAGAAAACGCTTATCACGGAAGCGGTTTCAAAGGTGGATAGGCTTTTAAGCAACGCTGACTGGAGGTCTTCAAGGTCACAGGCCATACTTTGTTTTACTTGGCACCCCCTTCACCCGCCCCACATGAAGGACACATATACTTTTCTCCTGTAGCATCAAGCACTTATGCAAAAGTAATTTAACTGAATTCAACAAGACAAAATGAGGAAAGATTTTTTTAAAATGAAGATTTGCTAACTACATATGGAAGTAAGGCTGAATAGGACTTTAAACAGAACACTGAATTATAACACAAAAGGTAGTCTGAAAAATGAATAAACCAAAATAAAAAGTAGCAGTGTGTTTTATTTTAAATTTGTCAACTGTGGGTAGCATTAAGAATATTCAAGCATATGCATAACATAATCAGAAGAGCCACATACCCATGGTACCCGTGTATGAGCATATCCAGTATACTAATTCAGTTTTAACATATGGAGCACACAAGGAAGAAAAAGATACTATGATAAATAATTAGAAACCTGCAACTCCTATTTAATTGACACTGCATTCCCAAGTCTAAAAGTTTTCTATTACATGCTTGCAGCTCAGGAAGATGTTGCTTTAACATAAATTTAAACAAAGAAAATGAAAGAAAAGGTGGCCTCAAATGCCAGGTGATTCAATATCATTAGTAACGGCAGAAGACGAAACATTCTACCATTACCACCACCACTCAGGTCCTCAGAATAGGAATTTATAACAAATGCCAATACTGATAGCTCTTCTGAAAAAGGAGATGAGTTGCTCTCTTAATTTTTTGTAATTGCTTTGATTGTGTTTTAGAATTACATTTTGCTAGTTTTCATACAAGTCACAACAAGTAAATGTTAAGAAGGAGGCTCTTAGACCTCTTACTATGCTTTGGGCTCCCACCTGCCCTTGAATATACAACTATGAATTCAACTTTAAATTAGCAGACTGTAACAACTCTCCCATTTTTCAGAAAGAATGGTGACAAGCACACTTGTCACAAGGGTATGTCACAGAGTATTACAAAATTTTATGAGCTGTCTCAGATTCCAGACAGTACATTTTAAACTAATTGTCCAAGTGATATTTGGCTTTAGCCAAAATAAATAATTTACATATATATATATATATATATATATATATATATATATAAATTATGGGAAGTAGTCCTCCACAAAAACAGATGAAAATAAATTCCGTTTTCTGGTTCATATGCCCCTCGAGCCAAACCTAATAAAATAAAGCTCAAAACCAAATTATAATAGGTCTTCTAAAGTACTAGAAATTGATGTGAGGATTGAAACCAAGGAGTCAAATTTGACCATCACAAATTTCAAAGAAAAATACAGAAGAGAAGGGTAGTAAAAGGGTAGAAAAATCCTGAGGTCAGTGAATAAGCTACTATAAAAACAGTAGTCACTGGCTAAAACTTGGTAAATCTTTTCCCAGTATTAATACTGTGGAAACCAGAAACCAAGTAATTGTCCAGCCTGAGTAGCCCCTTTCATTCACAAATAAACAATTAATGGAATGGGAAAGTAATTTTCCAAGTGTTCATATTCATTAGGTTGTTTCCTGAAATTAAGTATCCTTATTAAAAAGGAGTGGTATCTTCTTTATCTCAGCCCTCTGATTCCTAGCTCAGTGCCAAAGATGAAACAAGCAATCAATACACACATACTTCAGGAGCACAGTAAGTCCACAGTGACGTTCTTTTAAAAGCAGAACCAAAACCACCTGGAAAACAACTGTTTACTTTTTTTTCCCCAAAGGAATAATCCAAGGAACTTTATCTCATCACTATAAGCAGTTTTACTATCATGTTAAAATGCACACTTTTGTCTAAATATAAAAAGTAACGTTAGAATTTCCAGGTGTCATTTAAGAATCACTTTTCTGGCTAGTGTGTTCCTTTTTGTAGTCTGGCAATTTTTTTTTTTAAGTTAAATTTATGGAGTTTTAAAATGCCACACAAGAGCGGGTATAGCTCAATGCCAGAGCGTTTGCCTAGCATGTGGGAGGTCCTGGGTTGTGTCCCTGTAAACACACCAGCATGCCCCTAGCTAGGCAACATTTGCTATGGAGAACAAGGAAGACTGCTTATAAAAGTGAGGATGCAACACAAAAAACCCATTATTACTGACACAATTAGTGAATGCTAGGAGAGGTTGGTTAACGTATAGCAGATGAATTCATTCTGTCTCACACATTTCTAGATTTCATAATCTTAAGAGTGATCAGCTCTCAAGTTCTTGTAGTAAAATCAAGTACTAGGCTATGTAAGTTACATTCGTGTTAACTACCCTAAATGCAATGCCTTAGTATACTGAATATTTTAAATTGAAAGAATTTAAGAAATGGTTGATGCAAGAATGTTGTGACCTTCTCCTGCTTTCCTCCCACAAAGCAGGTTCTCATGTGAGAAGGTGCCTTCCCTTACCCACAGGAAAGGAACACCCTTCCCCCTGAACTTAGAAGCATGGAAGCACTCTAAAGGAGCAGGTCTTGTTAAATTTCTTCTAGCTCACTACTCATAAACACATCCTTTTTTGTTCTATCACATTTTTCCAGGATTCTCCACTTTTCATCAATCCTAACACAAAAACATTGAGGTTTCGTACCTCCTTCAGTTCTCCATTTCCTTTTCAAAGTCCCTGTGCCAAATAAAACTTACATTAATCTGCAAACTTTTCTCCTTAATCTGTCTTTTTTTTTATAGGGAGCAAACATAGAAGGGTTCACATGAATTACACTTATGAATTAATTTAACTATGAGAAGCACTGAGCAAAGTAGATACTACTATCATCTCTGTTTTACAGATAAGGAAACTTAAGAGTCAAAGAGATTACAGGACTTGGACAAAGCCTCAATGGTCTTGTCAATTTGACAGGGCTTGACAATGGAAAAATTGAAATTCAAAACCAAGTCATATCTCAATGGTCCAATTCTATTATATCAAGATAATTTCAATTCAGTTGGCATATCTGACAACCATTGCTAGTTAATAATGTTCATGACCACAATGAAAAAGTCCTGCTGGCAGATGCAGGGAGTCTTTTAAGTTGTACTCCACAGCATTTTATAGTATACTCTTGCCTCCTAATTTAAATCATTCTTCCTTAGTTGCCACTGCTTCAAGTATCACTACATCTATGAGGCATCATATAAAAATATTTCCCCACCAATAATATTAATCCATTTTTTGAATTAAAACATATGATTCATAAAGGTTTAAATCATAGTGCTGGTAAATCTGTAGTCCTATTCAGATAACCATACAAAACATCTGAGAATATTAATTGGTGCGATCATAACGATCTCTAATAAATACAAATTTCAGTCTACCTTTCAAATCACCTTAATCTAGGTACTGTAATCAAAATGGGATACTTCTGCCACATACACCCCACCCATGCAAAAATGAAGAAATGATGTTTAAGGATTCTAAGTTGCCCGCTTTCCAACTAAAATTGATGGGATCTATCTTCTTAGCAAGATGTAAACTGAAAATTAATCACTTTGGCTTGAAACATACAACCAAAAACATCATTCTATAACAAGTTGTTATATTTGAGAAAGAATGTTTGACTCAAAGCAGAAAAGTACAAAATGGATTATTAAAACAAATGTATTTCTAGATGAAAGTAGAATTCACCCTAGATGAAAGTAGAATGGCCCCAGCAAAGCACCCCTTAATGCTTTGACTATAAATGGATAAAAAACACAAGATTATCCATAAGAGCTTCTGAGGACAAGGGGCATAAATATAGATTTTGTAGCAGACAAAGATGACTACCATCTTTTAGCCTAAATGAAGAGTCAGGTTCTAACTTCTAATGAAGCGGGGCAGATTTAACTAATGATTTTCTGAAGTACCAGCAGTTCCTAGAATCCAGTTTTATTTCAGTACTCAGACATGTGTGTAGTACTAATGTTTCAGAGACAGCTCTAGGCTCTATAAATTTAACCTCAGCACTAATTTAAACTATGGGGGATATAGGTCTATCTCCTATTCAGAGATGAGAAACCTATCTAATGTAACTAGTAAAAATGATAGGGAAAAGATTTAAATCTAAGAGTCCTGGTTCCATAGTCGTCTTTGTCACTGTTCTATGTTGCCCTTTCTCAGTGAGGATAGTAAACACATGCCTAGACTAATCTCTCAAGTATCATTTTGTAGTAACACAAAGTAACTCAGGCTACCAACTGAGATAGAGAGGCTTACAGAAGTGTCACCTACACTCTATACAAGTCTGAGGTGGAGAACTGTAAGAGAGAGACCAATTTGGGCAGTTCAGTGATGTAGTAAGACCTTGTTTCAAAATAAAAAATAAAAAAAATTTAAAAATAAAAACTGGCAGGACAGCTCAGTGTGAAAGCCCTGCATTAATGCCCAATATCACACATGAGTATACAGACACACAGAATGCCTTCTCTAATCCCTATCCTCATAACCAGCAGAATACTAGTTATGACATAAGTGAGACCAATGTCTTAAGGACTGGTATTCCAGTCCCCTACTTGCTAGGATACCTCTAAGATGGCTAGGACCATGAGAAGTTTAGGTTTCTGCAGGTTGGCCACAATGTCTCTGTGATTTAAACTAGACCATCTGGTTGCCTTATTCTCTTAGCTGGGGTATACCTGAAAATGCTCAGGTTCCATTTAAGGACATTGCCTCTCTTTAGCCAAATTTCTACTCAAGAACTAGTTTACAGATTTTAGTTCATTCTGTAATAACAGAGAGAAAGCAATTCTGTGATCTATTTATTTAAAATGAAACTTCTCATTACCAAAATCTGTTCACAGTGATGATCCAGGAGTAGGAAAGCCACAAAGAGGATGGTAGCAGACTTGAGTTGCAATGTCCAGGGTTCTCTCCTTATTGACCAAACAGGATGGGCAGAATGGTCTGCAAATTTCATTCTCAAAAAGAAGCAGACTCTCACATTACAGTATCTAATAAACCCCTGGTTAGAAAATCTATAAATTCTTCAAAATTACAAATCAAAGTTCAATTTGAAACAAGTATTCAGAATATGAGATCAAGAAATGATACATCTATGCCTTGTATATGAGTACTGATTGCCAACTACTTAAATTACGTGCTCTCAGAAACCAACTGATTGGGCTAGTACTTTCTAAAGCTCTAATACGATGCTTTGACAACAAAGAGTCAACAGCACTGTAGGAAAACAAGACCAAATGGTCCTACAGCTCTCAAGAAAGATGCTCTCCAAACTCAACTGACTTTCAGGAAAGAAGAAATGAGAATGGTTCACCACCAAAACTACTCAACTATTAGTGTGGCAAGAATTTTAATTAAATCATCAAATTTCCCAGTTTTTTAATAAGTGAAATAATTTGGCATTTTTTTATCGAACATCTACCATGTGTCAGCCACAAAGATCAATGCAATAAATCTAAGTGATTAAATTTGACTGGGGACTCAGAATGACAGTGGAAGAGAATAATTCAGATTAATTACCAAAATTCTTTTTCTTTTCTTTTCTTTTTTTTTTTTTTTTTGTGTGTGTGTGGGGCACCTGGGATCGAACTCACAGCCTCACGCCTACCAGACAGGCACTTAAGCCACTGAGCCAAACACCCAGCCCATACCAAAATTCCAAAGAAGAAGTGATCTGGTCAGAAGAGGAATTACGAAAAAAAAATTCTTGGCTTAAAATAATCACAGAAAAATAAAAATAAATACATACACTATCAACGTTTCCCAAGAATATGAAAGAGGAGAGGAGAGCAAGCAGAAAATTCAAGCTCAACATAATGCTTTAAGAAGTTTTCTTTTAAAAAGCTAGGCACGGGGGTCCTGTTGCCTTCTGGCACACCAGGCTCCCTGTGATTGCAGAATGAAAACTGTACCATAAAATTCAAGTCCCTAAGTGCCAGAGGAAAAGAAACTTTCCCCAAATAACAAAATAAAAATAAACCTTCAGTTAAAATAATATATTACACACTGATGTAAACTGAAATGCACTTGTCCATGGGTTGAGCTTATGCAACCCTTAAACACAAGAATGTAACACTAACAAACTATCTGACATTATTATTTGGGTTCAAAGACTCCCTTTCTCTAAATGTTTATAGCACTATACTAGTTATTTCAACCAAGCTGACACAATGAATTTCAAATGATCTAATACTTTTGACTTACAGCGGATTAGCACATGATTACCCTGAGTAAAAGGATTATTATTACTGCTGCTCTAAGATATTAACACTTTCAGTAACACACTCTAAGGACACTGAATAGATCACTAAAAAATGTGACAAAAATGCATGAAGGGAAAGGGAATTTTCAAAATGGAAGGTGGTAAGTATTCTCTTCAAGGTTTCCTTGTTTAAAATAAAGTGGTCCTCCCAACAACAGAATCAATACTCTGCCTGATACTTTCAGTGGTGTACAAAAAAATCCCAGATAAACAAGCTCAGCCTTTGATGCACTCAAGAAACTAAGCCACGTGTGGCCTTCTTCTCATGGAGATCAGGCTCCAAACAAAACCCCCACTTGGTAATAGACAACTAATTCTCATGTAATGAATGACAGAACACAGCATTAATGTACTTAACAAGACAGAGCTAAATTCAATGAAGCTTGACGCCATTTATATGAAAAAAGGATACATTTGTAGACAGAGCAAAAGGGAAAAAAGATAATTCTGAATTAAACAATGTAGGTTCTGCTTTGGTTTAGCCCTCTCACTGGAAATAAAGATTGTAATTAAAATATCACTGAGAAAGCTAGCAGTAATAAACACCATTAAATACCACCATATTAAACTCTGGCTAACTGATGAAGAGGTAACAAAGAACTCTGCTCCAAGTTTCTACTCACAAATAAAGTGTCATTTCTTTATGACTAAATTTCTGGCCCATTAAAACTGGGCCCTTTCCTTATCAGACTTCATGGTATTTAATTCTGTCACCACAGGATACTCTCATAGAAATTTCAGGTAACACAAATGATGTTTTAGTATCTAAACACTGTGGACACATTATCAAAATAAAAGATATGGAAGCATGACATATGACACAAAGTAAGTATGCTAAAGAGATAAAATCAGGTGAATTTTTTGAGGGTTTCAGGGTTACATTTACCTGCCTTTAACCAACTCTTGAAAAGTCCTACAGACAGAAGGCGTGTAAAGTTTTGTATATATAGATATGTACGGTCACAACAAAATATTTTTAAAAGGCTACCAACACCATAATGCCAATCTCCTTTTCTGTATAAACTCAGTAGTGTTAAGCCACATTTTAAAAGATCATACAAAAAAGGTTGATGAAGCACCTATATTCCAAAAACAATTTATGAATTATAAGTAGATGAGAGAATATTCTAACTGTCTAGCAGGTTTGTAGTAAGAACACTGATCTAAATAGCATACTTTATGTATCTGATGACATGAGTTACTTCTGTAGGATGTTCTTACACACAGAGAGGTAACACCACCTGGAACTGCTATACCATAAGGCAGGGACACTTCAACTCTCTTCATTTCTCTCCTCTCCACAATGTCATCTGGTTCTGTTGTTGTCACAGTGCCAAAGAATAAAGCTCTTCCAGAAAACTCACCCAAGATCAAACTGTGCCTGGTGACAGCAACGTCCAGGCCATAAGTAATGTTCAAAGGATTCAACAACGCCTGTGACTGATCATTCTCTTTCCCTTGCCATCACCTGCTGATTTTGTCCAGGTGTTTTATGGCTATCTTGAGGATCTGGAGAGCAGACAGAAGGAAGACTTTGCCAATTTCTTTTGTCTGGGACTGTGAATTCCTTACACAGATGGTGGACAGCCTCAGCCCAGGGCAGCACCAGGGTATAATGTCTTCAACCTCCAAAAGGAGAAATGGAGGGAGACATTATCTTTTCCCACAACACTGCCTGTAATGTGTCTGTGGTTAGCAAAACTAACACAGCATGGCTTCCCAGGGGGTAAAATGAGGAAGTCAACAGATAACTTTAAAATATTTATTTGTTGGCAGTATTACTAAGCATTCCCCATGAATCAAAAGTGTTGAAGACAAAAGTTAACTCCTGAAGAAATAAAGCTTCTATCAAGACTTGTTACCTCAGAATTCTGGTTATTATTTACTTGTATATCAAAGTCATCAAATATCCCAAATTAACAAAAGTAAGAATTTAATACTCCAAAGTCAATCCTTCAAAAGCTATTGCACTGCTGTGGTGGAAAGAAAATTGGACAGGTGTTTAGACCTATGATGTCTGGTCACATGTGAATGAATATTAAATACTCAAAATTCACCGAAACTAAGATGTGCTATAAGTGTAACATGCACCTTGGATTGTGATGATTCAAAAGGAAAAGAATAGAATGTGTCTCAATAAGGATTCATATTGGTTATATAATTGTTCGTTTTTATTATATATCCAAATGTTAATTTTTTGTATACTGGGTTAAATAAAATATATTGGAACCAATTTCATCTGCTTCTCTGTTTTTCCTATGTGGCTCATACATTATTATTTCCCCTAAACAGTGCTATTTAGACATTTGGACTTTTGTCAATTTCAATCGTTTGTTGGTTTTATGATTATACAGGGTTCCTTTTGCAGCCTCCCTATCATCATCATCATTTTCAAGTGAGAGGACAGAAATCAAGGATGTGGATTCCAAAATTTATAACTCCAAAACCACAAAATTTACAAAATTTTACAGCTACAAAAATTAGAAAAATTCATAAAATTATTTTTTGGACTTTCATTTCTAAAACCCAAAGCCTATTTTCATTAAGGTCTTATCTCTAGAAACTATAAAACAAAGAGCAGTAGGAAAACAGGTTTTATTTTTCAATGAAGAAATTTAAAACCCTACAGCACCCTATGATAACATAATCTGTAATTTTCAGAGGGATTTGCACAGTTTATCCTAGACAGGCTGAGCAATCACCTGAGTCCTATCAGTGATAAATAAGATGATATATAAAATAAAGAAAATCTACCCCCTGGATAAGTGAGAGTTAATAAACAAATTAGGGGTGGGTGTGTGTGCATACATGCACGTTTGTAAGTGTACATGCATGTATATGAGAAATCAAACTGTCATAGGCACATCTGATTGCAAAAGACCAAGGCAGATACACACTATGAAACTTCTGAAAAATTTTAATGGTTACTTTTCTTGATCTAAGGGAGTGTATCTTAAATTATAAAACACAGTATATATGTTCCCTCTTGGGGATATGTATTTGACTGCAATAGCTGCACAAATTACATTATTTATTCCTAATGCGGTAATTCACAAAACATCTCTTCTGGTGGCCAGGTCCAGAGGATATCTTTTGGAGACTGTCGTACTTACTACTCTGATTACCTGGTAGTGCCAAAATATTATAAAAGGAATAAGGGCAAAATATATAAAGAACAATAATTCTAATCAACAATTTTATGTATTATTATGTCTTTGCTGTTTGCAAACCACATACAAATTTGTTCTCTAGGTCCTTATACGAATCAATGAACATTTTTTATAGTTTATGTTGATAATATGAGTCACTTTGTTGCCTGAAACAGAGAAAGAAAATGGAAAGGAGGAAGAGGAGAGTAAATGCAGAATAGAAATTCAGTATCTTTTTAATACATGTATTTTAACCAAAATGATGGTGAAACTAAGCCAAACATCCTGGGCCCAGTGAAGGTCTTATTGGAATACATTAATGTACATGTAAAACACACTCACACATATCTCTCCACTTATGGATATATAGTATTCCAGCAAAGGAGATATACTAATACTAGGTCAGTCACAAGAGGCTGAAAATGTAGTACACCAGACTCAAGAATTAGAAACTAGGAGGGAGACAGAGTATATGGTACCAGACTGAACTATGCCCTGGCAGGAATAATTTAAAACTCTAACACACAAGTCTTTTTCAAAAGCACCAATGAATTCCACGATACTCTACATATCCAAAGGGAGGAACTTCTTCAAGAATCAAATACCAACATAAAGATCACTAACAAACAAGACCAAATGAGAAGTAGAACAGTACAGTCAAAGCTAAGGAGAAAACCATCAAAATGCCAGAAATAATCCAACTTTGAAAAATATTTTAAGAAAATCTTCAAACATCAGCTTCATAGTCTGAACTTATGACTGATGTTAAGAATCTAACTTACACACAAATAAAACATTAAATTATCTGCTTTTATAAATATTCCTAATGTGTAACTGAACAATAGTAAAACAAACTTAAATTAATTCATAATTGTTGTTTTCTTGGCTGATACCAGATACAAGTGGTTCATAATGTAAGTGGCTCTTGCCAAAAAGCTTTCAGAAAATACAGTGAGGCCAATTTAAGATCAATATAGGCAAAGTGAATGGAATTCAATACAAAAACAAAGCAGCAAATAAGAAAAAACGTTGCCTTAGATAAAAGGATTACTAGGTATTTTTTCAATGTTTTTTCCAAGAACATGATTTGCTTTAATGTTAAACTTGGAAATTATATAGCTGTCATTCATTATTAAGTCTTAGCCTTGTTGAGAATTTCTTAAAATACACCAAATTTCTTTTGAAAATATTTTAAAGTGGTACTTCAAAATTCATATTTTAATCACTGTGAGGGTTTTTTAATCTTATTTTTTCTCGGCAAGGAGTTTCCAGAAACCACTAAAACATTCTCCCCTTCTGAATATTTGGGAAAGACCTCTTCAAGTGTTATTAATAAGCTAGACAAAGTGTTTATCATAAAACCCATACAATGAATATTCAAATGCATGTGGATTCATACCATGGGGTGATGAAAAGCATAATCCACCTTCATTTATACTTGCCCAACTGCCTGGGACCAAACTTTTTATGGCCTAAACAAAGTTATGTAAATGTTCACTGTAGTAGGTAAATACACAAAGAAATATCTGTAATTTTATATAAGAGGCAAGAAAAAATGCTCACACAACATGAAAGTTAATTTTACACTTGTCTCATTAATATTACACTCATACTGTAACAGCCAAATAAACCTTGTGCCTTAAAAACAAATAAGGTCACTTGAGCAACCTGAGGCATTCTGCTAAAAAAGCAAAACCTGCCATGCACGGCAAGGGTTGATATTCTTCCTCAATGAGTTTTATTGTCTCTAGTCAGCTTTTTACATCTTCCTCTTCCATGTACTGAATCAGAACATCTTACTTGTAGAAATTACATCAATAGTGTTAAAAACACACAAAAACTTTATCAAATAGTTCCAAACAGAAATCATTTTTTTTTAAGTCATGGTTATTTTCTCAGTTTATCTGGACACTTAAAAAAACTTTTAATCCAACAAACATTTCTTTAAAGAATGGTTTTTATGTGGTTGAAATGAGAATGCACACAAGATAGTTTTTCAAGGCCAGCAAGCACTTCCTAACTAAATCCCCCACTTCCTTTGCTAGCTAAACATAACTCCTTCAAATGTGTACATTCTTTAAAAAGATAGAAGGGAGCACCTCACATGTAATAGCAGGCAGCTGGAAGCCAATTGGCGCAGTCAAGAGAGCACATTTTAAAAAGCAGCTCTTTAACATTCAATAACTAAGTGGTAATTGGGCACAGAAACATAAACTGTCAAACTGAATCAAAACCCCTTTGCTTTTTGGAGAATTATTTGTAAGATTATACTAGAATTAAATTTGAACATGCATCTACCCTATGCATTCAGTCAAATTATAAAACAAAAAAAAATTGCTGTGCTTTCTTTGGATAAAATTAATGTCAGCTTTGCGTCCTTAAACCAGACCCGATCGGGAAATGAAATATGTTTAGTCCTGAAATAGTTGTGGTAATTCAATCCCTGCACTCTCCTTATTTTCTTGATGACAAAGAAAAACTCCCAACTGGCAGGGCCACCTGCACTGATTACTCCTCCATCCACACCCACAGAATATGAAAATGAGCCAATGATCATTAACCTTAATTTCTTCTAACATAAACCTCAGCTCTTTTTCAGTCTTGCTACTCAGGGAACTCCCCTGAGATAAAGGGAAAGAGAAATGGGGTGGGGGTAAGGAAATAGGGAGTGAAAGCTCAGAGCAAAAGGAGGGGCACACAAATGAAAAATGGAACCCACTGGCTTTTTAAAAACGGCACAGCTGGCTTATTAAACTTCATACAGAAAAGATGTTACAAAGATAAAGAGAGTCTCAGGCATTACCAACTCTCCAGATAGTGAGATACTTTCCTGTTTAAGCTTCTCATTTAGAACAAACAATGAGAAAGGATGCTTCCCCTGCATCCTCCCTGCTCCCCACCTCCCCATTCATCCCACTCCAACACCCAGACATTACTGCATAAGGATAGCTAGCAATAAAAGAGGAATCTGGACAGCAGGAATGCAGGTGAGACTGTAAGATCTCCAGTATGAGGGCCAAAGGGCTTCAGTAACTGCAAGAGAGATTGTAAGATGAGTACTTCAAATACAGTGGAGAATGGTTGGTACCTTCTGGTCATTCACGTTCAAGTCCAGTCAACTGGAATCATTTTTGCTTCAAACTGGGGAAGAGGGGGTACCATTAGCATTATGGGCTCTTCTAATGGATGAGGAGCTAGTTGGGGCTCTAAAAAGAAACACGACAGGAGGGGAGCAAAAACCCTTTTAACGTAACTGCCTCTTCAACACAGATGTATGTACAGAAAATAACGGTTTGCCTGCAGACCATGGTACATCTTAAGCAGGCTGCTCAAAGAGGATAAGACTATGAAAATGAAGAACACTCATCATGACAATATATGCAACTACACACGACCCCCTGGTTAAGCATTTCTCAAACTTGAAGAAAAACAAACTTTAAAAACCATTACATTCCTAAATAAAAGCAAAAAGTCTTTAAAATGTGCTTTTTCCATTAATGCTGAATGCAAAAACAAATTTATGTTTAAAGAGCACAACAAAAGTTTCAGTGTATTACCTGCAAGTGTATTACTGGATGTTTATTGCCTACCAGTGTAGTTCATCAGAGAGAAACTTTGACCACACAGTTATCCCCTCATTATTTTTGACCTAAAGTCAAGTAGCAGCCATGAGAAGAGTGAGACAGAAGGGCAGGAAAAACAAACAAAAACAAAAACTGGCTACAATTTGGTAATGGATTTTGATGCTAAATTTACACAAAAACCTAGCTCTTAGGTGTTAGTGTTCCCTTCCTTCTTGCTCCGCCTACCAACTCTAGGAAGCACAGCCACTGAATTTCATTCTGTTTCCTTTCTCCTTTTTTTTTTTTTTAACCCACTCCCTAATGAGGCTCTCAAAGGTCAATGGTCTCCTCTAGAAGTGAGGACAGAGTGCTGAAGTACTCAGTGCCATGAGTCATCCTAATAGATCCTCTGGTGACTGCCTGTAACCCAGCACTGAGGGGAGATAGCAGGGCTTTTAATAAAGCAGCACTTTTGCACATTCACAGCCCCGTTAATTTAATACCTGGAGCTTGTTTACCAAACAGCAAAGGCATGTCTTCGTGTCGATAACTTCACAGTGACAGTGAGGCGACTGAATCTGGGCACCGAACAGATGCACCTTTTTACGCTCTGTTAAACCGTGTCACAGACTACAGCCCCTGAGCGCATTCCTTTATTTATGCTGCAGCCAGTTGAGCTAATTGTCAGAGACAGACCTGGTTCTAATTCTGCAGAGTGCAGCAACTGCAGGAGCATATGTGGTGAGGCATGAACAGTGCAGAGCTCCAAAAGGAAACAGTTGAAAAACAGAGTCAGAGGGTACAGGCATAATCTGCCAATATTTTACCTAGAAAGACTGAAAATGTCACCTATCTCAACAGTAGGTTATAAGAGTGGGGACAAAGGTAAAGCATCGGCAGAGTCTGAATGAGGCGAAGGAAAGTAAATGTTAAAGCAAATACCTATGTAAAGAGAACACAACAGAGTAGCAATGGCACTCATTCTCTAAAGAATATGGTGAGGCTCATGCAGGTGTTAAATATTCACAGGCTCAAAAACTACCTGGTTACAGGCCAATATTCAATGCCGCTCATACTAGTAGTTCTCTTTGATTCTAGGATTGACTGTTTCAGATAACCACATGCAAGTTCATCAATAATACCAAAATTATTTGAAAGAATAGTGTCTTATTTGTCTAGTCATATAACCTGAGTCTGCTTAATTATGTGTCAACAAAAAAACTCCCACTTACTGTTCTCTTCACACCCTGTAGTATGGGAAGTATTTCTTAATAGCTGTAATACCATACTCATATTTTATCAGTAGCAAGAGTTCACTCCAGTTGAATTTCTTTGCCCGTCATGGGCATTTTTCAGCAAATTAATGTCTTTTACTTGCATGACTTCTCTTTATATTATAATTTGGAGTTGAAAAGGATCATAATACTTTACAGAAAGGGAAAAGACAAAAAGAGCTCAGTGTTGATAATTTTTACTACTTATGACTAAATGACCTCAACTGAAGAATAAAAAATTAAGTCATTTGTCTTATGAGGTACAGAGGACATTTTATGATGTACAATTTAGCTAATAATGGGTTGGGGCCAATCCTTAATAAGTCACATGCTTCCATTGTCCCTTCACCCCCTGCTTATGTTTTTACCACATCCTAACAAAAACATGACCAGAACTGGTGAAAAACATACGGTTCCAACTAATGAATCACATACTTTCCCGCAAGTACAGTAAGTACTACCAGCTGTGTGACAGTCTTGCTTTGGCAGTGGAACCAGCATTGAACAAGCCGGTCCATCTGAAAGCAGCTGTATTGAAAAACCACAAGCAACGTAAGTGTGTCTGCCTTCTCAGGGCAGCTTTGTCTCTGTTCTACGTCTCTGCTCTGTCCCCAGAATGTGCCAGCCATCTTGTTTAGAGAAAGTTTCAGAAATTACAGAGGTAGAAAGAAGAAAAACACAAATTTTTAAAATTTAAGATTTTGGAAAATGGAAAGTCACAAGAGGAAAATAAATGGAATGCACCTCTCTCTCCCACAACCATCTTCCCCTGTGCATCTTTTGGAACTTGCCTTAGACTAAAGATGGTGCATAATTATGAATCTAAACAAGTGAGGTGGGGATGGGGAGAAGAAACAGCACTAGATCCAGCTAATCACAGACAGGCTGACACATACACACACACATGCACACACACATTCACACAGAACAATTCACAGATTATCAACTCATGCCGTGAGCTACTGTAAAAATTTCTATGATTTAAACTTGCCTTTCATACAACAATAAGCTTCATTTGTAACCGCAGAACGTTCTGAAAAAATTCCTTGGCAAGCCTCAGTTATTTTTACACAAATGCACTTTTCCTTTCTGTGAAACAACATTCTAATGAATAAACAGTACTGTCAAAAGGGGAAAACATCCCAACAGCATTACTCTAGATATGTAAGTGGAAATGGTAGAAGTTTTAAATTTGTAGTGTGTGAAGGCAGTAACTAATAAAATTCTGCCAACATCATTAAGTGGTCAGCAGCTTTTATACACCCAAAACACCATCTTAGGCTTGGTCTGAGAAAAACAAATACCTAGAGTTGTCATTCTTCACTTTTCCAAAGTCTCAATCAGAAAAAAATAATAATGGTGAAATTAATTTAGTTGTTTGCAAGTGTCTTAAATACAGTAAAGTCAAATTTTAAAAAAAGAAAGTTCTTAGGTGCCTTTGATGTTTACCTTTATTCCCTAATTTAGATAAACACATTATTCTAAACTTACAATGAAAGATGCTTCATTCAGCAATAATCTAATCCAAAAGTCACTTATTCCTTTTGTTTATACAATTATAGGAATAACTGTGTTTTGAATGAAGCAATCATCAATGTAACACTCAAAAGGTGGTCAGAAGATTCACTACACTAATTAGAGAAAAACTTAACTCTTAAGATTTAAATTAAACAATGGTATACTGATATACAAGCACAGGATTTTAAAAGAATACTGACTAGTTTATACCTCTCTATGTTAAATCTAACAAATTCTATGAAATTGCACAAAATATCAGGAAAAGCATACAGTCAATAAAATTACTAAGACCTCATTAAAACTCAGTACTTTGTTTAATGCCAGGGAAAGACAGATACACTATATAAATAAGCATAAAGCAACTTGACAAGCAGTACACACATTCTGAACTTCTTTTTATTTTTAACAAATAAAAGGGAAAGTTTAAAAATCCTAAAATGATTAACACACCTTTGTGGTCAGAATTATTGGCAATGGTTTTAGTGTTGTTAAGCTCCATTTTATAAACTTAGTTTATTTAACACATATAAAATACAGAAAGTAAAAAATAAGTGCAATTTGTTTCTTTTTTTACAATGTGACAAATTTGATTAAGAAACCTATAGTTACTAGATTTCTGGTCTTCACTAATGGTCACATTTGAAATCCCAACACATTATAAAAAAACGTAGAGCTTTTCTCGAAATTAAAAATTGATTTATTTTAAACTATTCTTTTAAAACTACAACTCTACAGAGTTTGTGCTTTCTATGTAAAATTTGAAGAGAAGTACTAAAATTACTTATCTTCCCCATACCCCTGTATCACTAGAACACACCTTCGTAATTTGAGTTACAATCTAGCCTTTGTTGATTCAAAGTTTACATAATTAATGAACCACAGATCTAAGTCTTCACCTTACCAATAAAAATTAACACCTTTAAATAGCACTTCTAATTGCCAAAGAATTCCCATAAAATAAAAACCTATATCCATGTCTGAATCGCCATTCCCTTCACCCCAAAACACAACAGACGCCCTGCAGAACACCACCCAGGAGTCTTAGGTATAGTCTATGATACTATAATAGGATAAAGGCAACAGAGCAAATCTGCAAAACATGCATATTCAGGTTGAAACATAGTAAAAGTAACTAGATTAATAACCAAACTCTTTTAATAAGGGACTTAGAACCCTATCTAGTAATTGAGAGGATTTACTGTAAAAGAAGCATTCAAAGTTTTTCAATGGATGAGTTCTGAGAGAACTGATGTGGACACTAATCTGGCAAATATTTACTGACTGATTACCAAGGGTTTAATTAATATAAAGTCAGGCTGCTATGACCTTCTTCACATCAAAACCACCTACTTGCAAGAGAAAATAGAAAATATGTTAACACATTTTGCAAGTGAAATGTACAGAGACCATTCCAGAGAAACAAGGCCACTAACTCACTGTCTTTGGAATGACTTCAGGAAACAGGAGAAACTTGATAAAGCTAAAAGGCATATTTAGTAACAAACTAGATTAAGCTGAGAATTAGGGTCAAGGCAGAACAACATGAGAGTGAACCATGACCAGAAACAGTACAGAATCAGTGAAGAACTACACGCAAATCTGTGTTGCTGAGACATGAAAGCTGGGGAAACAGTTTAAAGTGGAGGCCAAAGTAGAAGGACAGGGGCCAATCACATACTTTTGTCTGGCCCTTTAAACATAATGAAGTTTCCTTTCATCTCATTAAATAATGAGAACTACTTAAGCTCCACAGCTCCACTCTCCACCAGTTCAGAACTGCTCACTTCATCATCTCCTGCATGTGATGTGCAAGAGCTATTTTCTTTTTTTTATTTTTACTTTTATTTCAAAGAAGCATTCACTGAACATGTTCTAGGTAGCAAGGACAGTTTTAGGAATTGAGAACTTACAGAAAACAGTCCAACTTCCTTGCACCCTCAAGCTCACTTACCAGTCCCTCAAATTAGGTAATAATTTTCTTATAAGCACAAACCAAAAACTGACATGGCCTTCTACAAAGTGTTACCTAAAACTACAGAGAATATTTAATGTTTTAAAAAATTACTACAGTATAAGACATTGCCATTTATCCCCCCTCAAAATCCTCCCCCTCACTTCAAACATACTTATCCCACCATTCTTTCCATTTTCTGAGGCAGTTGTGGATGTTCTCTTTCTTGAGGGTCTTTAGTTGTATTGCTGTGGCTTCCTCCATGGTCCAGAGTCAGTTCAAAACATTTTACCTCTCATTTTGACTATAGGGAACAGCCAGAGTCCCATGGTGCCAGTCAGTGAATAAGGTGGGTAAGGACACACTGTAATGTTTTTCTGAACCCAAGTTTCTGTTAGATGGCACTTGACTGTAACAGTGTCACTGTATCTTTTATCGTATCTTCTAAAGATACTCATAAAAGAGGACTTCCAGAGCTGAGGTGGAGTACTCTGAGGAGGACTGTGTTTTTATGCTAATTTTTTAAACACACTACATCTTTGATAAGCCTTTATATGTTTTTTGGAGCCTGAAAGCAAAAAAAAAAAAAAAAAAGACTAGATAAAAAAGAATCTGTATATGTGATGGCACAATAATCCCAAATCGTTTATCTGGTCAAATTATATGCCAAACTGATAAAATCATATTTAAAGAAACTGATTTGTGGAGGCCCCATTTGTGAAGCATAGCGTATCAACCAAAATTCAATAAGTTATTTTCTTCATAAAGTAACAGGCACAGTCATTCATATAAACCACAACACACAGACAGTATTCACTTAGGTCTATACCACACATTATATTGGGGACATAGTGCCATATCATTGACTAAGGTACCACTTTAAGATCTGATTTAATGTATTCAATAAGCTTCCAGATACCACAATGCAATGCAAATTTTGACAACAGTAAAATTTTAACACTAGCTTTTATGCAAAGTCTATATCTCATAAAAGACATTTTCTCAATAATTCCTAATGCAATATTCTTAGGGGAAAAAATGTAATCGAGTTTTATAGGAAGGTAGGTTTCTTAATACCAGCTGGTACTAGTCAGGCCCTGAAGCATGAGAACTGATCATATTAAAATCCAGATACCAGCTATTATACCTAAAATTGTTGCTTCATTCATACTTAGCATGAAGAGGAGCCTATCGAAAGCAGACTCTATTTAATACAATGTGGTTTTAATTGGAGTCTGTTTTAGATGAGCCACCTGTATTTCATCTTTTTAAAATTATCTGTAATTTTCTGAGCAATTTGCCTCTGCAACATAACGAATAGCAGTTAGTTATAGATTATTGCCATTGTTTAGACATCTAAAAAGAAAAGGCAAAATTCTATTTATTGAGGTATGATGGCTCTGTACCAAAGAACAAAACTGAGGGGCCTAAGATTTTGGTTCTGTCTCAGTAAATAAGGGTGCATAAGACCAACAAGACATACATACGCAAGAATTTTTAAGCCCGAACTAGAAAGACAACAGATTAATACTCCATTATTCCTGCTCAAGCTAAAGTTCTTTGTGGCTACGCTGACGCCTAGCAGTTTATTAACTAACACATTTCTTTCTTTTCCACTCAAGAAGGAAAAAAGAGGTATAGCTCAGTGATAGTCTCCAAAATTACTCTAAAATTATAGACCTTTCAATGTCTCATTCTTAAACACCAAAATCGAGGCTAAAGAAATGGCATATACTATACACTACAAGGAGAAGAGCACACACAAATAAAGGTCTTTTTCTTCTAATTCAACCCAGTAACACCAGCAATTTCCTTAATCTTCCATTATGGAAGTTGTAGCCTGAGTTTTTGTGCCACTTGATAGAATCTATTACTAATGTGGTTTGTATAAATTACATACAGCATATCCCATATGGAAACCATATTTTCACAGTAACTGATGTTTAATAACAAACACTAACTTGGAATATCTGTAGCAGTTTCTCTATGCTCTTATTTTGCTGCACTATTTTGGCACTTTCTCTGTTCAGATATTTAGACTATGAGGCCAAGGTTTGGAATTTTCTCACTGTAGTTAAAAAGGGATTAATTTTATCCCATGTTGTATTAGTTACAAGATAATTGGGCTCTTTGAAAGGCAGTACTGTAAATTATCTTGATCCAGAAATTCTGAAAACTGGTAGGAAACAATGCTCCTGCATGAACATACTTATTTGTGGAAGCCACTAACTTACTTTTGAATGATTTTGAATCTTCTTTTTTGGCCTCCATCACATAAAATTTATTAATCAATGTGCCACAAACTTTAACAAGTGTCATTTCTTATTTTCAATATATTTGAATACTCTAACTATAAATTTTTCTGTTTTTACATGCACAATCTGTCGAACAGAGACAGATTACAAAGATATACAGTTTTACTGGAAGGTAAAAAAAACACTAGAGATAAGAACAGAGTCTGAATTAGTAATGTATGTTATTTAACTTCTTATGTGCCTGAAATAAAATTTTAACTCATGTATTTTTAAATTGGGAAAACAATTCTATGACATGGATTTTTTTGGCCCATTCTTAGCAACATCATCAAGCTAAATGCATTTCTCAACACAATCTTGTAATAAACTCAACAGATAAATAATAAGATATTTTTAGACTAGAGTCCTAAATGCCATGAATATTTTTTGAAAATGAGTTTTTTCAATTCAAACAAAAGGTAAATTTCACTACTCAAAAGATAGCTAACAACTTCTTACCCCATATATGATGAGGGGGAGAGAAAACAGAAGTTAAAAGGATCGAAAGGACTCTTAGCAAGAAAAAGAGGAATAGAAGACAGAATATATTATCAGGGTCTGGCAGCAAATGGTAAAATACTGCTAGCGATGTACCATGGATACCTCTAGAACTGTAGGATATGAAGACTGTTAGGATGAGTGAAACAGCACACCCAAAACATAATATAAATTTAAAATCATACTGAACCACTGGTCACAAAATTTTAATACTGCAGAAACAGGTACAGCAAAAAAAAATATCTAACAAAAAATAAGAATGATAACCATCCAAATTTTTAATTGAAAGCTTTTATATGTATTAATATATTAATATCTATATAGCTACATACCATAAAGCATGGCTGAAAGAGGATTGCAGTAACATATTTCATAACCAAAGCATATGAAGAGATGATCTGAAGGAAAGTGATTCATCTCTAGGTTACTCTGATTTTTCTTTCCTTTTGTAACCAAGCTATTGAAATTTGTGACTTATTAACAAGTAAAATGGTATTTGAGGCTACAGCTTTTACTTAATTAACAAAGTAGAAGAATACTGAGGCAAAATCTAGATATAATTTTAAATCATTTGTTCAATAACTTTTCAATAATTAAAAAAAAACAAGCACTGCTTTCTCAGCTAATGGAAAAATAGGTTAGAGGACCTTTAACAGTAAATCTTACTGTAGTTCAAAGCAACTGCTCTGATTTCTCTTCCCTGCTTTTTGCAATCTAAGAAGAGACAAATTTTTCCCTCTATCTTCTTACCTTACCATACTCTTATGGTTTTCATTAGTCACGTGAAAAATTACAGACTGAATTTTGTACCCCAAATTACCCAATTCAAAGTCCTATATAAAATATTATACAAAGGAATACACTTCCCTGTACTAGTCCTGTATTTAAACATACAGTGAAGCTGGTAGTATGTGAGAGATATAGTGAGAGATTCAGCAAGCATTCTCACAGTAAACAGCAGTTCGGGTTGTGATGCTAACTCAACATCAAAGCCATCTATCCAGGACGTGCAGAGGCAAGCCTCCACTAAGAAAGACCTGCCTGTGTCAAATGGATCACTCTTAACTCCCCAAAATAACTGCGTGTGAACAAAACCACAACAGTACATCATAAACCTTGGTTTTATCACACTAATTCCAAATGTTCAAAGTCATAACTAAATTTCTGTGGTTTCCCAAGATAATTTTTAAAAAATAAAAATAAAAACTTTTAAAAGGCAGCTGCAGCCCCATAGAAAACATGTACAACCCAAGAAGCATTTAACATATCTGCAAAGTGAAATAAGTCTCACTCACTTGAGGAGAGCTTCTCAGCTACCAAAAATTTAAAGATACAAATTGAACGAGATGAAGAGAAAGCTATCTATTGCATCAAGTGTAAATATTTCAGGAAAGGGGAGAAAGTACATAGATTCAAAGTCTTACTGATATTGTGGTATAACTTACATATAGTGAAAAACATTGATTTTTAAATTCCTAACAAAAATATATTTCAGAGGGAAAAACAGGCAAAAATTAGAAATAAACGTGGGTGTGGCTGATAACAAAATCACTGGAACATCACAGGCAACTATAATTAGCAATAGGTAACTGTGAGCAGGATTGGATCTGCCTCCTAAAATTTAAATGACTGCTTCAAGCTAAATTTCTGGGAACTTCTTTGGTCTGGTAATCAGTCTGCGAGTCTTGTACGAACAAGCTTTCTGGTGATATTTCCACTGCCTCGTGGTTTCTGGCAAGGCTGAACCGTCTACAGAAACAAGATTTTTCTAAGAGTGTCTTGTTATTTCCATTTCCTATCTCAGCTGAAACCAAGTGCATAGGTATAAAAATTTAAAAATACACACACATGCAAACTTTTCATCATCAACGTTGCTTCTAAATCAAGTCAAATGAAATTCTTCAACAGTACTATGAATAAATAAGGCAGATTATGCTCTACTAATCACTGGATAAACCAGAAAACTTTGAAAAAGAAAGCTCCCCCCAAAACTGTATTTTTTAAAAGGCATGCTATTTTAATAAACACACCAGCATTAAGAATGTTAATGACTTAAGATATTTAATAGACACTCAAAGTCTTAAGACTTCAAAGACCTTTCCAATATGTGATTCTTCTTGACCTGTACCCTTCAATGGCTTGTATGTCTCTACATGTAAAACATTTTAATAGAAGGTACATCGTTAGGCATTATACCATATCCCACTCATGAAAGTACAGTCCTAAAACAAAAACATTTTTGGGAGGGGGATGTAGCTCCACGGTAATCAGAAAGTAACAATATCTACAATAGCAATGTAACTTCAGAGTAATGATAGCTATTATTGATTTAAAAACATAAAATATTTTGAAATTCAACAGTTTAAGAAATCCTCATAAGCAGAAAGCATAAAAGGCTATTTTTCCTTAAGCATTCCTCGATGCTAATTCTAATAGTCTTGAAGGTTTTTTTGGTTTTGTTTTGTGGTTTTGGTGGGGTTTTTTTTGGGGGGGGGGTCTTTTTAAGATGGGGTTTGGAGATGCAGCTCAGGCTGGACTTGAACTCAGTTGGCCCAGGCTGGTCTCAAACTCATAGCAATCCTCCTGCCTCAGTCTCCTGAGTGCTATGATCACAGGCTTCAAGTTTTATTTCTATAAAACAGGCTACTAAAGTATACTTGAAGATGTTATCAAAAACAGGTAACAGTTACAGTAAAAGAAATAGTAACAACTCAACAGCAATGGCCTCTGTGAAGTATTAGAGCAAATCTTGAGATTTTATTCTAATACTAAATTTTACCATTTTCTTCCTAATTACCAACATCTAAAAAAAACTAAAAAGCTTACTTCCTGGTCTGTTTGTTTTTGTAAATTAAGTCTAACATATATTTAAATAATGATTCAAAGTTCTAAGCAGGAAATATAACCTCAGTACACTACTGCTGAATGCTATACTAATTGGATTCTTTTATTATCTTTATAAATTCATAAGTGTCTCTTCTTTAATACCCATATCAGAAAGTTTTAAAAGTGTCCTTATTAATAACAAATAACAAATTAACCTAGCCAGCATGGAGGCACATATCCATAATCTCAGCACTCTGGGAGACTGAAACAGGAGGATCACAACTTCAAGCCCAGCCTGAGCAACAGAGCTACTCAGGGAGACACTGCCTCAAAATAAAAATAATAAAGACAAAAAAGGCTGGGGATTTAGCAAACAATCACTACAAAGGTCCTAAGTTCAATCCCCAATACCAACATGAAAAACAAAAAAACACAAAACTAGAAACAAGCAACAACAAAATAAATTTACAATGGCACATGTTAAATGGCAGGGAAAAATAATCTCCTAAGTACGTTATGTTTATTTTCCACTAGTGACATGCAATTCTTAACACAAATTTTTATTTTTAAAGATATACATTTCTCTTGTACTGCTTCTAATGATTATAAATAAAAAGCAACATTACAGACATCTTTATAATAAATAGGAACTAGTGAAATATTCAAACACCTCTGTCCTTAATCTTGCCACACCACATTTCAGTCTAAGAAAATTAATAACAGAAAACCAGTTGTCAAATTACAAAAATCAAAAGTAAAGACTGCATGTAAAATAACTGCATTGATTATGTTTAAGTCAGGAAACTAAACATTCAAAGATACATATACCAAGTTACAATCATCATTCCCAACACGTTTCACATCGAGACCATTCAAATTAATAATACTAAATGCAAATATATTAAGATTCATCTAATTTTATCACACTTTACACAATGTTTAACAAAACATGAAGAATAGAAACCTTTCATGTTGGAAAACCGGAACTACTAACTACTAGTTTTCACATTTTCTTTTACTGGTTAGTAGGTTTTCAGCAGCAAATTCTTTCTGTATGCCTGAACATATCAAATTACACAGTGCCACCAAGAAGTCATTCTAATAGCCTGAGCAAATGTGTAGAAAATACAAGAAACTCTTGAGGGCTGGCTTGTTGTGAATTAAGCCTGAACCTTAGGTATATATTTTTTAAGATTTAACTCCCCACATATACTTCGGAAAGATTCCCAACCAGAGGCTCACCAAATACATGAACTAAAGCTGACAAGAGTAACAAGACAGTTGGTGATGAGCCTAAAGTGGAACCAGAATAGCTGGAACCAAGCAAGACCTGGCTCTGTCCCTTGTGGTGATACAACATCAAGTTCTGGATTTTAGTTCTTATAGTGAAACTAGCGAGGAGTTTTCTAAGAACTCAATGGACAGTCCGTAGCCCCAGAATTAAGATACTATCAGCATAAGCACCTACGCCTATGTGGGAATATGAATTCAGAACACTGGACACTTACAACAGAACCTAGAAATGCTCATGGATAAACTCATGTAGATTACTGGATAACCTAACTACACGAAAAAGTCAAAGAATAAGGGCTTTGTGGTACTTTGTAGAAATCAATCACCAGGAAAATTCATTCTCACAGACTGCTGGCTGTGTGTTAAATTTTTATTACAATACAAAGAAGGGCTGGGAGTTTGGCTCAGTGACTTAAGTGCCTGTCTGACAGGCGCGGGGTTGTGAGTTCAATCCCTGGTGCCGAGAAAAAAAAAAAAAAAAATACAAAGAGATCACAGTATGTATAGTGAAAATCGTCCAAATACTTAAAACTGCAAATCATTAAATAAGTCAGGGAAAAGACTGAAATAAAACCATGGAGAAGATTTTAAATTGTGGGAAAATGTACAAGTGAGTCAGAAATTTCTTTTTCCCTCAAGAACTTTTTCTCAAGAAGGTTTCCTCTTTGTGTATCTAGAATATATTTTTTAAAGCTTAAAAAAATTAACTCTACCTTAAAAAAAATTAAAGTGAGCAAATGAACTGAATAGACATGTAAACAAAATGGCTAATAAGTATATAAGAAAATGTTCAACATGTAAATCAAAATTACATTGAGATTTCATCTCTCCCCAACCAGAATGGCCATCATCAAAAATACTGAAGATAATAAATGTTGGAAAAGTTGCCAGGGAAAAGGAACCCTCTACACTGTTGGTGGGAATTCCAGGTAGTATAACCACAGTGGAAATCAGTGTAATGATTTCTTTTTTTTTTTTTTATTTAAGAGAAAATAGATACAGAAGCTAGAAATAAAAGTCAAAAAAAGACAGACAAACAACAACAACAGATCTGATACGATAACACTGTAGGTTTACACACTGAGGTGATTGAAGTTTGGCAGTAGTTACAATATTGCATATCTTTACCTTCCTAGGGGTTGGGGATATTGACAGATATAGACATGTAGGATTCATTAATTCAGGTATATTAACTTTTCTTTTTCAATAGCTATTGTATTTAGCAATACGGTTTTTTTTAACTGTCTTATTTATGCATGTTTATAAATTTATGTCTTTTTCCTTTTCTCTTCCTTCCTTCTTTTCCCCTTAGAATACCTCTTCTTATCATTGAAATAACTACCCATAACATCAGATCTAATATAACCAAGCGAAATAGTTCGGAGTGAAACCAATAAAGCATAAAAGTATGGTCATGCATAAAAGAAACAAAAAACTAAAGAGATCAGCAAACAACAACATATCTGATACTGTAAAATTGTAGGTTTAGTACTGTAGATGGTTGGAATTTTACAGTGGTTGCAACATTGTATATTGTTACCTTTAAGGGGGCTGTTCAGATTGACAGGTAAAGACATGTAGGATTGATCTGGTCTTATGAATATCAACTGTTCTCT
>RJWM01016380.1:0-45124 GCA_004363535.1 Dasyprocta punctata
TTTTTTTTTTTTTTTTTTTTTTTTTTTTGGCGGCACCAGGGATCAAACTCACAACTTCACACCTGCCAGGGCAGGTGCTTAAGCCGCTGAGCCAAAACCCCAGCCCTGGTTTTTTGAGGCAGAGTCGCACTATGTAGCTCAGGCTGGCCTTGCGCTCACGTTGTAGCCCAAGCCGGCCTCGAACTCACAACGCTCCTCCGACATCAGCCTCCTGAGTGCTGGGATTAAAGGCGTGCGCCACCACGCCCGGCGCTAATTTTTTTAAACTAAAGTAAAACTATATATACACACGGAAAATCTAATAACTAATCAAATAATGAACACTATTCATTTGAAAATGCTTCCATTCTTTTTATATCATTTTTATGACAGCAGGAATTTTTGCCTAAAATACTAATTCTTCAAATTTCTTAGTCACTTACTCCATATAAGGCACTGTTCCCAATATTAATTTCCTGCACTATTCATTTAATTTTGCCTGTAAAAATGAAAAAATGTCAAAGGGAAATAGCAAATCTACTTTCTTATTCCAAAGTTTGGATTTTAAAAAGCAGCAGTTGGTTTTGTTCAAGTGTCACATTTTAAGTGCCCCTCATCTGGTTCTTTTAGTTCTGCTGCACTCTCTTTAATATGTTCAGATCACTAAATATTCCTGCTGTGTAACCTTCCATCTGCCTACCTCGGGTCTGCCACCGTCTTCAACTGGCTTTTAAGCTTTCTGTAGAAAGATCACATCATTAATGTTATTAAAGATGTCTCTCTAAAACTGTTATCTAAGCTGGAAAGACTACTTGTGTAAAGAAAAGAAGAGATTTTTAATTGGAAGTCTTGCAGCTGCAAAACCCAACAGGGTTGCAGTTTGTGTTTCTTTATACTCATTGAAGTAACTGCATTTTAGGTTACTGTTCTAAATTAGAGAGACATCTCTCTGTGTTGTACATGTACTTTTGAAGTTTGGAAACAAACTATCTTAATCAAATAATATTTGAAACAAAAGAAACAAAAGTTTCTTAACAGCAACCATGTATTTTTGATGAGCAAAATAGTAGTAAATGGTATATTATTCACTTTCTTGTCACCAGGACAAAATACCTGGTACCCACAATTTAAGCAGACAACAAGTATTTCTGACTCACCATTTTAGAAAGTTCAGTCCATCATTTATTGGCTATAAAGCAGAAATAGCACAGTGGAGGGGTCTGATGGAAGAGAGCTACTCAAATTATGGCAGCCAGGATTCAGGGTGAGGGAAAGGAGGAACTGGGGACAAAAATACAACCTTCCAGGTCATGACCCCAGTGACCCATTTCCAAACAAATCCCACCTCCTACCAGCACATTTGCTTATGAAATAACCAATGAATTAACCCATTCGTATAGCATCCCCATGAATCATTCACCTTCAGAAGCCCCACTTCTAAGCACATGGAACTTTTAATTGGCAGTTTAGATCTAAATCAGAAGAGACCAGACTTATAAAGGGTCATCTAGACCAATTCCCTGACTTTTGAAGCATACAAATATATGCAAATTATTTAATTTCCTCTACCTCGGTACTGTAAACTACAAGTGACATTGAAATATTTTGTAAAGGTGGGGATTGATTAAATAAACCATTGAACAATATTGATGGATTTTAATGGATGGATGTTAGTCTGTCTTGACTTCCCTTTTCCTTCAATACTGCAATAAAAATGTGGTAAAATGTGATTATGAAAGACAGTTGGGAATGTACAGTCTTGACTTCATTTGTTAAGCCATATAGAATCATAAAGTTCCCAAAGTTTATAATGATGAACTTTGCTTAATATATATTGCAAATATGCAGATTTTGTGCAATAATACCTACTATGGATGGGGAGTATAGAAAACATTATGCTTTCCTGTTACTGCACACTAAATTTGACACCCACAGCACAAAGGAGAAGTTTGATTTGGTGCATATTTGAAGAGATTCTGTCCATGTCAGATAGTTCCAAGACAAAATCATCATGATGAAAAGATGTAGTAGAAGACAGCTGCTCAGCTCATGGCAACCAGGAAACAGAGAGAGAAAGGCGGAGCCAGGGACAAAAATATATCCTTTCATGTTCTTCTCCCAGTGACGTATCTCTTCCATCAAGACTCTACCTCTTAATGCATTTGACTGCAGGAGTATATCTGAGATATTTAAACTATAATATGCTAACTCTGGCTACCAAAAGGCTCATGTCTATGTCATTATATAAAATGCATTAGGTCCATCTTGTAAAAGAGTTGATAAACTCTCAATAGTTCTAACATTGCTGAAAAGTTCAAATTCACCGTCTCCTTTGAGACACAAGGCAAACTCTTAGCTGTTATTTGCTGTACAAACCAGAAAGAAAAGTAAATACAATAACAGAGTGAAATATTTCCTTTCCAAAAGGGAGCAATAGGGTGATAGAAAGAAATTGGACCAGACTAAGACTGAAAAATCATCAGGGCAAACATTAAATTCATGTCCAGCACCAAGTATAAATTGTGGTGACACATGTACTCCAAAGGACTTGCAGAGCCCCCAACTTCAGTGACATTGTAGTTTGCCATCCAGATTGCCTGTGTCTATGGGTGGCTCTGCTCACTGCTGTGACTTTTCTCAGCAACAATTGCATGATCCTGGCTTCTTAAACTTTCTGGGGTTTCTACTACACTTTTAGCCTCATGTTCACAGCACCCTGTGTCACCCTCTCAGTAGCACTTTGCCTGCTGTCCTAAGCTGTCCTTTGAAATCTGGATAGATGCCTCCATGGTACCATAATTCTTACATATCACATACCTGTATAACCAGCCCCAGGTGAACAACACCACAGTCTGTGGCTAGCTTGAGTAGTAACCATTCTATCTTTGACCTTTGCAGAAGAGGGTTCTGAATACCTCAACAGTTAGATTTGGAAAATTCTCCCCTAGGAGGCTGTAAATTAGCAGATTATCCTGGGGCTCTTTTCTCAAAGTCTTTTTCTGTTAATTTTATTTTATTACTACAAGTTTGCAATACATGAAGTTTACATTTACCTTATGGAGTAGGTATATGTATGTAGCACATCTTCATAATTTTTATTCCTCTTCCTCTGCCTACCCATTCCCTCTAGGTTTCTAGATCCCTTTTCCATATTTTCATTATTATAGTTATTGTTATTTTAACTTACATTCATAACGTAATATTTACATTAATTGTGGGTATTTGATAAATGTACATGACACATTATAAATATTTTTACTTCATATTTCCTTTCTGCCCCTCACAGAGTCTATCTAACGTGTTTATTCTTTTGGATTTTTGCACTTGCAAAGCATTGGATCTGGCCAAATCTTGACATACCATTAATCTGTTTTTCCTATTATCCTCATACAATGTACTTGACTTTTTAAAGTGCTAATCTTTTCAGCTACTCTGCTGCCCTTGGCCCCACTTTGTGAGTTTTCTTTTTTGACAAAACTGCAGATTTTTCAAATCATGTGGTTCTGCTGTTTGCTCCTGATTTACACTGTAGATATGCAAAAATCAGCCAGCAGTACTCATACCACAATCTGTAAGTTGGGCTACCCTTCTTTTTCAGATAAATTAGTCCACCACCTTTCAATTCAGTGTTGTACAAAAGTCTTAGAACAATACACACACACACTCAAACACTTGTGCACACACACACACACACACATTCTTTGACAGAATAACCTCTGGTCCACTTTCCAATATAGTACTAATTCCCAGCTGAAGCTTCCTGAGCCTGACTTTTATTGTCTATATTTCTATTACCATTCTGGTCTTCTGAACTCTGAGCAGTATTGACCATCAACCTCCGACTAAAAGATTATAGGGCTTTCCTAGCTAGCATCTCTAAATCTTTCCAAAGTTCTCCTGCAAATGAGTTCTAAAAGCTTCCAAAATCACATACTCAGGCATAGTCCTAGCAACAGCCCCACATTTCTGATATTAATTTTCTGTTTTAGACAGTTTTTCCAATACTGGACTCAGGGCTTGACACAAAGCAAAAAAGAAGAAGTTTGATTTGCCTCACATTTTAAATGGTCAGTTCATGGTTGACTGGCTACAAGGCAGAAACAATGTGTTAGCCGGGCATGGCATAGAAAATCTGCTTAACCTCACGACATGCAGGAAGCAGAGAGAAAGCAATAGCTGGGGAACACACCTTCTATGACATGACCCCATTGACTTGCCTCTTCTGGTGAGTCCCCATCTCTGAACACAAGAATCAGAGGAAAATATACTTAAAATATAAAGAATAAAAAAAAGATAATAACAAAAGAAAAGATACATGTTTGTTAAAAACGAAGAGGATTAAGAGATGGAGGTGGGGAGTGAAAGGTGGGGAAACTGATAAAAAAGAATCAAGATGTGTTATAGACACATGAAATGCAATAATTATATACCAAAAACGTGTACTAATAAAAGATTAAAAAGTGAGAAAAGGTTTAAAAAAAGAAATTTCTATTAATACAATGTGTTTAATTGTGCATTCTTTTTTTTTTTTTGCGGCACCAGGGATAGAGCTCACAACCTCGCGCCTGTCAGACAGGTGTTTAAGTCACTGAGCCAAACTCCGGGCCCTGGTTTTTTGAGGCAGGGTCGCACTATGTAGCTCAGACTGGCCTTGCGTTCACGTTGCAGCCCAAGCCGGCCTCGAACTCACAACGCTCCTCCTACCTCAGCCTCCTGAGTGCTGGGATTAAAGGCGTGCGCCACCACGCCCGGCTAATTGTGCATTCTTATAACGACACTAATTTAGTTTGAACCTGGTTTCACATATATCAAGAAACTGGGCAAGTCACTTAACCCATATTTACTCTAGTATTATGATCTTTAAAGTAGAGAAAGTAGCAGTCCTAGTCCAACTGAATTCTAATAATTTTTCTTGAATGTGTGAAATGTGTAAAATAGGAACTATATGTTGTCCCTTCTAAACATTATTTCATTCAACTATTATATTAATTTTTATCATCCACTGTTTCTCTTTTTTCCCACTAATTTATGGTCAGAAAAATCATCAGCCTCCTTTAGCAAAAAAAGAACACTAGGAATGAGAGCAATGAAATGATTCATTCCACAAAAAAAATAAAATAAAATAAAATAAAAATAAAAAAATAAAAACGAGAACTTCTTATTCATGCATCCCTGACCCTAGAATTTGTGTTCCAAAATCTCTATTCAAAGGAATTCCTATGGCATGCTGGACCAGCAGAAAGAGAAGCAAAGGTAAGTATTTATTTGTGTTCACTCACTCATTTTATTATGTCACATGCAGTGTTATGTCACCTCTGTCATTCCAATTTCTTTGCCAAAGCAGGTCATATATTTTGTTAATTCAGTTGTGATTCAATACAAAAATGTAACCTCTTACAAACTCTAATAAAAGATGCCAGTTTTCTTTGCCTATGAAAATAAGAATTCAAGACATGAACAGCAACAATTCTCTCTGCGTCTAACTTCCTGCAGGGTCTTGACTTGCCTAAAAAGCAAGTTTTTACAAGAGTTCAAGAAGGAAGAGCTTTGCTCCTTTTACGAGTGTTTCTCCTTTCATGTTGTTGGTGGGCCACTGAGAAGTTACAGAAAAGGAAAGACACTTGCTGTCTTGGATAACCCCGAATGCAGTAATCCAGAGGACTTAAGGTAATGATTAATATCCCCATGTGGTTTGAGTTTCTGCAGAATTATCCCACTGAGATGACAGTGGGAATATGAGGATTTGAACTGCATGAATTCCCTTTCACTCTTTCTCCACCCAGGGGAATATCCTTCCCTGAGGAACCTCAGGTTAATTGCAAAAGAAAACACAACGCATTTTAAAAAAAATCACTTTCCTCTTTCTCCGTTTAGTGGATGGGAAACTCTCAATATCTTCTCTGTTGGTCTTTATCATCTTTAAGTAAAGTTCTGAAAAGTGCAAGAAATCTCAAACCCATTCTGCATCTAAACACTTTTAATGACAACACTGCAGTAAGTGAGCATGGTATCAAAATGGCAAGGTATTTCCTTCTCTGTGCTTATGTTTTGTTTGTGTATGGGGGAGGGCTGTTGAGGATAGAACCCAGGGTCAGAGGTGTGTTAAATATGTGTTGTACTGATGAGCTACATCCTGGACTCTATGCCTCCTTTTAATCTTAGACACTGACAACACACATCTTTCACATGCAAGTCATACCCTCAAAAGTTTGCAACATAGAAAAGCCCAAAGTGTAGAACCCAAGGGTTGAGAAAGACTCACTGAAATCTTGACTTCCAAACTACTCTGAAGTGTAGGGTTTTTTTTTTTAGTGTAGAGTTTTTTTGTTTTGTTTTTTTTTTTGTTTGTTTGTTTTTTGTTTTTTGTTTTTTTTTTACTTCCTTTGATAGTTGAAGAGTTGACATCCCTTTTGTTATACAAAGATTTTTAATGGGCTACTGAGGGTTTTAGAATCAAAGTAACTGGAGTTTGACTCTAACCTCTTCTGCGATCTTGAGAATATCTCACTTTGCTCAAGTCCTTACACTCAAAATGGAATGTTAATATCACCTCTTATGTCTGTCATAAGGCTAAAATGAGATAAGACATATAAGTGTTCGGTCTACAAGAAGCATACCAGTTAGTGTGAGCCAAACTCTGAGATTAACCATCATTTTATTTCCACTTTACATACATAGACTGAAAGCTGCCTTTACCACTTAATTACCACTCATTTGCTTCATGACACTATGGCAATCATGTATCCTAAGTGTTACTGAGACCTAATTTCTACAGTTGTATACTGAGGATAACAATCACATCTCCTTTTGGGCCTTTTTGAAGAAAGGAGTTGTGGTTTGCATCTAGTTGGCCAGTCAAAACTTCATGTGATAATAGGCAAGACTTTTAGAAGGTGGTTGGGTCTAGGTTGTGTGATGCTGGGATTAAAGCTATGATGCACAATTACTAAGCTGGTTCACTGATTTTTCTCTCTCTCTTTTTCTTTAACATACTTCTGGGTGTGGATAATGGAATTGCCACTCTGAGTGTGCTTCTATTCTGAATGGAATATAAGGCAAAAAAAGGAAGGCAGGTTTACTGCTTACTGCTTCATGGCCTCCTACTTGTTTCATCATAGATTGTTTCTCCTCAGCCATGCCCCTCTGCCATGCCACTCTGATTGGAACCAGACAACTATGGGCTGACACTTTAATAAACCAAGAGCCAAAATAAATGTTTCCTCCTTTAATTTTGAATGTCAGGTACTTTGTCTCAGCAACAAAAAAAGTAAGACACAAATGGTTAGGGAAAGTGAAACCATTGCTTTATAAGTCAAGATAAAATCCTTACTATGTTTATTGTGACTTCAAAATATTTTTAATATTTTTCAATGATGATAATAATGGCCAGACATTTTGCACAAGAAATGCGTATTAAATATTTCTGAAAATGTTTGGAACAGTAATCAAAATAATTCTATGAAGAAGATTTATTAAAATGCTTTTTTTTTTCCAGGTAAGGACTGAATTTTAGAGACTTTCATTAACTTGCTCAAGGTCACATTACTAATGCATGTCACAGCTAGAATAAAACAATGTGATCATATTCTAAAAAACACTGCTTCAGAATGCCTTCCCTTTCATAATGTCATGTTAGGTGAAGAGTTACACTATGCTCGACTAAGTCTATATTCATAACAACATTCTACAAAAGTTGACATACTTCAAGAAGAATAAAGAAGGGAGTTTGCTTGACTTATTTTGAATAATGGATCCTAGGTGAATTTATTTTGGTGTTTGGTATTATAGTATCCACATTTTAAAGATCATCAAGTTATGTAGGTCAAGAGTCTCTGAAGCAGCTTTCCAGATGCTGAAAGTATGATTGGAAAGGTGGCACAAAGATATATTCTTAAAGATAATGATATCTTTCTCTCTCATACATTAAATGCTGAATTTTTATTGATTCCTGTTGCAATTCAGTTAGCACTATTTTCTGAAATTCTAGAATAACTTGGCACAGTTGTATCAAGCTCTAAATGGCCTTGCTAAATGAGTTTTTCTTACACACAGATGATGCTAAAATGGTTTATTTTATCTCTGTAAGTCCTTCTTTTCCACATGATAAAGATGAGGTGTCAAAGAACACCACTTTATCAATAAGCATAAGATCTTCAGAGTTTGTTCAACATTAGATGAAATGGGAATTGTGAAATATTTATGCTCCTTTGATAAACAGATATACCATTGAGTTTGTCACTGATTAAACAATTGGAATATAACTCTCTGTTTTCTTATATTTTGACTTATTTTTTCTTGTGCCAAGTAACATGTTTATTAACAGTACTATGTGTAAGAATCTGTTTATTGTCCAATGTAAGAAAATGCACAGGTGAATATATAATTTTAAATTAAAATTGGGACCCTTGGAACTTATTTTTCTTAACAGGAATTGTTTATTATATGTGGATATCATCTCTTTCAAGAATTATTATAGTATCCAAAACTACTCTAAATGTCACCTTTTTGGAAAAATTTTATAATCTCAGCCATGCTTTTACTTAAAGTTTCACTGAATCTCTCTCCTACATCATTTTTACATATTTAGATCCAACAAGTTCTGTTGATATATCCAGCTGTCTAGTAAAGCTATTTCTGTGTCGTGGCTAAGACCTATTTATTCTTCTGGATAAATTGTATAGTTTTGTTAGGCACAGTCACCTTGAAAAAATCATCTCTCAGTAATTTGTTTCATAGTTGACTATGAGAGCTCTTTGTGCTATCGTCATTATTGTCTTTCTCATTTTTTCAGTTTTCAAAGATTCTTACAAGGCAAAAGGTTGCATGTTCACTTTTAGTATGACTTAACCATTGCTGAATTGAATTTCTCTAGTTACATTATCAGGCACTGTCATTTATAATCATTATGATTTTACTTAATTTTTCCTTTCCCCATTTTTTTTTCTCTTGGATTAGAGTGCAACTAAGATACTTCTTCCAACTCATAAGCTCTGAAAGACTTTCCTCATATATCACATTCTGCAAGAAACCTTCATTGCCCTTACCTGTCACCCCAGTCTTGCTGGGATCCATATGTCTATTATCTTATTGTGACTTGTAATAGCCCATATTTAGAAAGACAAATCAACGGTTGTATGGTAGAATAGGATTTTCAATAGCATTGTTGAGGATAAGAATCATGACTTTAAATTTTATGCAGCATATTATTCACAGTGCTTTTTCTGGTAACCATAGAAATGTAAATAAATTTAAAAATGCATAAAAAACAGAATCTGTTATATGACTGTGTAGCCAAAAAATGGTCAACTTACATTCAGTTAGCCATTCAGTAATCCTTTGTTGGCTACCTTGATCAACATCTTGCATCTTGATAGACAGTCATGTACACACTGTTAACTACTTAAAATTATTAATATATAAATAAATTAGTGATTTTTCTATCACAGAATGAGCCTAGATTTTTGGTAAGCATCAATTTATTAACATATTTCAGAAACACAAGGGATCATTATTTACAGATATAATAGAATGATATACATAAACTTGAATTCTACTAGAAAAATTATGTTGAAAATTTGCCGTATAGAGTGGGAAAAGAATAATCATTACAAAAGAAATTTAAAATATGTAGATTTACCTTTGAGACTAGGTAGGCATGGATGCTGGCAAGGAAGTCAGGAAATTTTTAGCAATTTCTAGAAACACAGTAAGAAAACTATCAGCTTTTGAGTAAAGGCTATTTAAAGTGGTGATAAAATATTATAGTAAACTAGCAAGGTGGTCAACTGAGCTATCTAGTTGCAAAAAAAAAAAATTATCCAAGCACTTGCAGTTAACACAGCAGATTATTTTTAAGAGCATTTGATAGGCATGGTGGCAGACATCTATAATACCAGCACTCTGGGAGGCTAACACAGTAAAGTCTTAAATTTGAGCTTAGCATAGGCCACTTAGTGACTCAGTGAGACTGTCTCTCAAACCAAAAAATATTAAAAAATGGATAGGGATATAACTCAGTACAAAGGCTCTGATGGCAATCCCCAGTACAACACCACACACACACACACACACACACACCAAAGATGGAGCTAAAAACTTTGTAGATCTTGGCAGGATATATTCCAGACAAAATTTTAGAAGCATTAATCTGCTTCTTATAATAACTTGTAATAATGTACAGACAAAGAGAGATGAACAAAACAATTATTCATTTCCAAGCATACACTAATGGAATTATGGATATAGGATTTCTTGTCTTCCAAAATAAAACTGTTTTCCTTTGATTCTTTTCTTTCAGTGTGGTAAAAGATCCTCAAAGTATAAAATGACTGGAGTAGAGGACTACAGATTATGACCTATGACCAAATTTAACCTGCCACCTATTTTGTGGAGTTTTATCCAAGTACAACCATACAAACAGTGTGATGTGCTGCTTTTTAAAGAGAAAGGCAAATTTGAGTATATGCAAGAGAGATGATGGCACTCACTAAGGTTTTTCTGATCCAGTATTTGAAGTTTTTCAATATTTAGTGTTGGATAAAGATAAAATGCAAAGCATGGCTACTCTTTATTAAGGTTTTCAAAGATTTAAGCAACCCAATAAAGTATTTTAAATCATATTAACATGTAGGAAAATCATCAGTGTTTTCGTAGTGATGACATTTTCACCATAATTCATCAGAGTCCATGTTTATGTCACTTATTCACAAAAAAATGACACCATAAAGAAATAACAGGCAATTAGATAACGTTGTTGTCGCTGTTATTGTTATGATATGGATCATGTAAGAAATAGACTTTGAATACCAACATGGGACTCTGAGATGCCAGGGGCAGCCACACAAAAATAAGACATATATAAATTAGGTATCATCAAAGGAAGTCAAATTAAACTATCTCCATTTTATAAGTCACTCTTTCTTATGAATTCCAGGTGAATCTCAGAAATACCTGTATGACGTAAGACCCCTTCTACATGTCAGACACCTTACACACATTATCTCTTACTCTATTATAACACCAAGAAATTAATAAATGATAGCTATTATTGTACTGCAGATTCTGTAGTAAATGTTTTGTATCATTATCACACTCAATCCTTAAAGTCACTATTATGGTAGATATTGCTAATCCAAACTCATGAATAAAGCAATGAAAGCAGTTGGTTCTTAAACAAAAGACCCACATAGAAACTTATCTGCATAGATCATAGTCTAAAACCTATGAGGTTTTGTTTATATTTATATTTTACTTTTTTTTTTCCTTTTTACCAGCTTCACTCTACATTTTGGCACAGGGAAAAGTCACATTCTGAGAGTTTCTTGGCAGATACAATAAACACTGACAGTGGACTTGTCTGCTTTGTCCTTGGAATTACCTTCCTAAGCAAACTGGAAGGCTGCAGCTGTTCACACTCCATAGTGAATTTCATCGTGAATGATCCTGAATCTCCAGTATCTTCCAGTGATTGAATTATAGTCTTAAATAAAATCGCACCTGGCAGGAGCTTTTTGGTTCAAACGTTTTCAAACTATGCCTTGAATAGTTGTGGGACATCATCATGTTGAGGCTGAAAAGTTGAGGGGGACCTGGAGTTTCCATGGTTATCTCTCAGATCTAAGTTTTCTTCACAGAAGCTCCATATCTATGTGGAAAACATTTACAAGAACACCTTTAAAGGGGATTCTCTTTTTAAGGTATAGTATATATTTTATGCAAATTCCTATAGCATATTTGAGACTCCTGGAGCTTGAGAGGAGAAACCATGTCCCAAAGACACTCAGAGACAGACTTGGTGATACAGAGAGAATTATGTCACAGGTCCCTTGTTTTCATCTCTTTATAAGCACTGCTGTGAGTCTGTTAATGGAGAAGAAATTCCTTATCAGTTTTGATGTGCAAAGAGATTCTGTTAAGTGTCCCTTAAACACAGAAAATTTCACATAATATGTTTCATTATGTTACTGTGGCCTATCTCAAGGACTGAATAAATGGAAAAACTCTAGATTCATAAAAGTTTGACTTGAGTTACCTACAGTTGAGGTCATGACTATATTTAGACTGATTCATTTAAATAAAGACCTCTACCAGAGTCTTTGGTATAATCTTCAATATAATCTGGTATAGTATTTCTTCTCCCAGTGATGACAGTAATGACAACTCCAGACAACAATCCATGTCTCCTGGATTATAAAATCATCTCGAGTTGAGAAGTGCTGCTCTGGTTTAGTAAAACATTGTATTTGATCATCACTTCTTATCAAGATCTACAAGAAAATTAAACTCACAATGTAAAACAATATTGCTTTGGTTTTAGAAATGAAAAACAGATTTTCGAGTAAAGACTGATGCAACTTTTGGAGTGTCTGTTTTTAACTGATTTACGAGAACCTAGTTGGGTAGGCACTGAAGTGTTTGTAGATGTTTCAAAATGACCTGCTTTTCACGAACATCAAATTTTTGATCTATCTGTAAAAAAATGGATTGATGGCTGCTATCAAGCTTGATAGCAGATTCTGGATATATAAAAAAATTTCTTGCTGTAAAATTTTAGCTGCCTGTCACTTACATTATATTATGTCACATCTCAAAATGACATATTGCAATGTAATGCAATGTAAGTCACAAAATAGACAACTGCAATTCATAACTTTCTGAAAAGAAGACTTATCCTTTACTGAGAAGCTTCTCCCTGAGGGAAGTGAAGGAATCCCGCTGCTGAGGTCATTTACAGCCCTGATGCCACGGGCCTTTCTGCATTTACCAAATATGACTTTTTTAAAACTGACCTTCATCCATTCCTTCTGATTGGCTTAGGACTATCAATCAAATGTCTCAAATGGAACGGAAGAGTTGAACAGAGCCCCTCGGTTTCTGAGCTGCACTTAACCTAGGGCAAATTGTCCAGCGGATTAGAAGCTGGAGTCACCATTGTGACCCTATAGACTAACGGGCTCAGGGGCCTCACAATGAGAAGACCTACTTCGGAAAAAAAGACAAGGGAGACTCACTGAGACCAGGAGATTTTTATGGGAAGTGTAGCCAGGGACCTTCAGCGAAGAGATCATGTAACTGTAGTCAACAAGCCTGAGAACTTTTCACTCCTATAAACACACACACACACACACACACACACACACACACGTGTGTTAGTCAGGTTACATGTTCACTTCCAAGGACAAACATAGAATTTTTCCAACAAATGATATGATGCCTGTAGCAATAAAAGAAAATCTTTCACTACCTCCCTGACAAAAGCACAGCAGGTTGTGAAATTCAAAGAGGCTTTCTCTTTCTAGGGTTGTCTTTACCACTCTGCAGAGAGAATCTGCTTATGACAGTTAAGCCAGCAAGGAGACAAAAAATTGAAGGGACAAGAAGATACAGTATCACAGCATCATGCAACATCTTTGAAGAAGAACCTGGAGGTGGTCATTTAATAGGTAACTTAAAGGCGATATTTGTGTTATTTGGGTCCATTTCACTTTATGTAACATTTTTCAGAGAAGACTAGGGCTCAGAGGTGCAGTGACTTATCAAAGACCAGGTGGCAGGTGATGAATTCTATAGACAGAATCCATTCTGTGGAAAATGGCTTCCTTGTCTTTTGTGATCATTTTTATCCTTGCTCACTTTCATGATTGTTGCCTCGGATAATTTTTCACATATTAAAAGCCCGAGAAAAACAAGAATTGCGTGGGATCATGGATAATAGTATCATAGCTATGACAGGTTAATCCTTTCCTTATCTCTCCAAATTTTCTACATTGTAATATTTTTTCTTTAATGTCTTGACTCTTTTAGATAAAAAACTGATGAGTCCTACACATTAACAGGCTTAGACTCAAAACAATGTGAACGTTCTTGGTATATATGCCCAATACATAATGGACCTACGGTAATAAAGCTGGCAAAGACCCAGAAATTGATCAGTAAATTCTCAGTTTTCTCTGCCTAATCTCTATGACCAGGTTTCCACATTGAATTTCTGAGTTACAAAGGATCTCTTGCTAGAAATTATAGCATTCTTGTCTTCTTAACTTTTCTTTTCATATTTGGCCTTCTAAGGTGCAAAAGTGTAACAAAGTACTTCAATTGGTTTTGCCTCTGAAAAATGAGTCACAGGTGAAAATATTTTGTGCCAAAAGTTGAGGTGTGTGTGTGTGTGTTTAGTTTTTGAAATTTTTGCTGCCATGTTATACATAAAAATTTGTATCTTGCATCCTCTTGTGATAAATATATTGAGATTTAGGATACATTTCAGAGTAAAGATTCTTTAGCTAAATTTCATTCTTACTTAAAGTCAGATTTATAAGATCTCACCAACTTTGTTGTTGCGTTCATTTGAACAACAATACTTAAAGTTTTGTGAGTTTTTCCCTGTTCTTTACCACCTGGTCATTATCATTTGTCTTTTGAGAACAAAAAGCCCTTAAATAAAGTTCTTAGACAGTAAAACTCTGTCTTCTTGCTCAAAAATAAAATCCAGTACATATTCCAATAATGCATTTCAATGAGAAACTTGAACAGACTAATTTGGATTTTAGATTCTCATTTTTCAATTCCAACTTTAGATACTGTGTTTTTGAAAGTAATGAGCAAGTATTTTTTGTTAATCAATTTTTAATTATTTTCAAAGACACTGTATAAAAGAATTAAGCAAGTGAATAACATAAAAATTATGTCTATCTTTGTAAATGCGCTTCTACTTATAGCTCTTCAATTTGTTTATGCTTTAACTTCACTGGAATATTAAACTATATTACATCATCACTTCACCCAGAATTAATTTTTACAGATCATTTCTTTTTTCTCTTATTCTGTTCATGAGCAAATGTGCTCTGCTCAGTTATACCCATTGAAACACTGAGCATTCTGTTTTGTCCATATATTAATCTCCTTGGAATACCTATGTTAGAGTTGATGAAATGCTGTTTCTAAACGTCATTTTTTTAGTGAAACATTAGTTTTCTTTTTTATAGTTTTAGGCAACAAGGGTTGAACTCTTCCAGTCACAAATGGTTCAGCGCGCTACACTGATGCATGTTTCTAGCGCAACAGTTGAAATTTCTACTATTTTCTACATGGACATAATCTCTCTCCAGATAGTCAGGGAAAGAGAATATAGGTCTAGGTCAGGATTCTTATATTCTTCTGCTTTTAACATTTAAATTTTAGGTTGTACTACTAAAACAGTATGACTACCATTTATGTGTAGTCATAGAGCTACAAAAATCTCATTTCCAAAAAGCAGTAAATACTTTAAAAGGCTTTACTTTTCATTTAACACATTTAAACATTATTTTTTATTTTTAAAAATTAAAGAATCATCAGTGTCCCTTTTTCTAATGCATTGTGTACAGGTTAGCAATTATACATTAACATTAAAATAAGATAATGCAGATGGGATGCAATATTAATAAAATTAAAGTGATTTTTTTAACTTCTAAAATTTCCAAAACTGGTTTTGCCTCTGTCCATTTTATTTTCTGTCCATTTTATTTTTGGGAGTTTCAGTCATTTAGAAGATAAGCAAAGAGCAAAAATAACACCTATGCAGTACTGGTTATTTAATCTTTATGAATGACAGAAATTTGTTTTTAAATCAAAGAGTTACCATAGATCTAAACAATATTCCTACAGGTAGACTGCCTTCAATTAGGTATGATCTTTCTGTGCTGTGTTATAGTTATTTTTGTTGTTGCTAATAGTTTCATAATAACATTGTGTGTATTGTAGTTGTCTTATCTATCTTTCGGAGGAAAAAATGATGATAGATTTTAGGTAACTGTCTTTTACCCATTTTGAAATTTTCTTTGTTGAAATTTAGCTTATTAACATTTATATCAAAATTAACCTTCATATTAACTCATATTAACTCAACATATGCTTCAGATCCTGACTGAAGTTTTTTTTTTTTTTTTTTAAGATTTGGAACTATCTACTGACAAAATATTTTCATAAATAGCTGATACATACAGTGTATATTTGCATCAATCTATCTCTTAATATTCATACTGAACTGATATCTAAAAATGGATGTGAAAGTCTTTTAAATAGATAGGACACATTCGCTAGTCTGCTAAAATCAAAGGTAGTATTATTTAAAGATAGCTTCCTTGAATATTATAGCTTGAAAATATATATATATAGATAGATAGATATGATGCATTTTTTATTCTGCTAAAATCCAGAGAAGATGCACATGTACTCAAAATACTAAATATCATTTCATTAATTTTCTTCTAATAACCAAGCAAAGTTTTATGATTATACAGTCTATAGCTCTTCACAGAGTGTTTCTTGGCAATTAACTTTTTAAAACTTTTAAACATTCTTTACTTTTTTCTTCTAGCAAGCTACCTGTATTTCTGAAACTTCAGTAGATATAAAACCGTATTTTTATTTCTTCAGAAGTTTACTGAGGCTATCCCTTTCTGAGAGATTTCTCAGATAAATCAAAACTGAATCAAACAATTACATATCTTCACAGAGTTCTTATATTTCCTTCTATTCAGGTTTAGAAGATATATAACACTGTCAAATTCTGAAACATAGGAATCATTTGTCATATATTTATTGAGTTCTTTTAGTATATGAGAACAATTCTTAAATATGCCCAGAATTCTGTCCAAAAGTACTGAGAAAGAGAAGCTATAATGTTATGGAAGGGTATCTTTTAATAATAGAAAGCAGTATTTTCTATGAAAGAGATTTATGCAATAATTTCTATGGTGAAGATCTCTTTCATATGCATTGTTTCAAAAGTAACTAAAGAAGACAAAGCATATGAACAACCAAACAAAGTACAGGCATTTATTTATTTGGCATTTACTCTGTATTCTTTTATTTGTTCAACATAGAAATTTCCATTTAACAATGTCACATATTTAATGTCTATTACAGAATGTTTAAAACTTGACCCAATGTTGTATCTCAAGAATTATCTGATTTTAAAACTTAAAGTCTATCTTCTAATGCCACATTTGACCACTCAAAATGTGAAAAGAGAAGAGCATTTAGCTCTCCAGCATTCCCCCATTCATTAGGATGAGAGGAGAGTAACCTCCACATAGGAAAAGTAAATCACAGAATGACCTTGATGGTGCTTGCATTGACTTTCTGGCCAAAAGAAAGAATGAATTCAGAGGATGGGTGTACTCAGTCTACTAGGTACACCATCAGTTCTTTGTTTTTTTGTGTTTGTGTTTGCTTTTTGTTGTTGATTTCGTTGTTGTTATTTTTATTCTGATTACACTAATGCAAACAGTCTCAGATGGCTAAGAATATTATTCTAAAGCAATAGAGAGAGGAAATTCTAGTAGCCAAACTACGAGAATGAATGCAAAGGCAATGAGTAACCCAGAAAGGTCCAAGGACAGCAATTATTATCTTTCTACACAAAGTGCATCAGCACATTCATCTTGCATCAGCATCTTATAGAGCAGATAGAGTAGAGGAATGAATCAAGTATCAGGCCCAGATACCAACTTAATTCTATTTTTGAGTAGCCAGGAGGTCTCAGCAGGTATTATACGTTGAAATTCAAAACTGTCCTTTACTGACAGGTAGCTGAACCAGTATTACATACAAGTCAGAAAAAGAAGAAATACCTATAATGTGTCATGGTCAAAACTATCATAGAGTCAGCCGGGTGTGGTGGCACACGCCTTTAATCCCAGCACTGGGGGAGGCTGAGGTAGGAGGAGCATTGTGAGTTCGAGGCCGGCTTGGGCTACAACGTGAGTACAAGGCTGGCCTGAGCTACACAGTGCCACCCTACCTCAAAAAACCAGGGCCTGGAGTTTGGCTCAGTGACTTAAGTCTGACAGGCACGAGGTTGTGAGTTTGATTCCTGGTGCCACAAAAAACAAAACGAAACAAAACAAAAACAACTATCATAGTTTCTAATAAAGGTGAAAAGAGAATCATCAACTCTAGAACACTGACTGTTCTGCAACATGAATTACAGTGACACCAATAGGTCACTGTGAATTTGGAAAGTGCCTACAACTATAACCCTACCACTATAAACAGTTTGGGTAATAGGTTCCAACATACCTTATCTGAGATCAATCATAATGGAGACACTAATATGAAATTCAGTGGGAGAATTAGCTGTTCATAATTATGGGTGCATGCCACTGCTCTGACCAACCAAATAGTTCCTAAAGATTAGAGAGAGGAAATCAATGACAACCTAACTCATTTTTTTATAGGGTCAGGTTCCCAAATTGGGAAAGCCCTAAGAGAAAAGTCTGCTTAGTATAGAAGTTAGAATGTGCTATCATTCCACCTTCAATCATAGTATTTTGAAGCCTAGCCTATGAATTTCTCTACTATATGACAAACGTGCATGTTAGATTATAGTTTTCTGTCCAAGAATTCAAATTGATATTCAAAGACTGAGCCTTGAGATACCAAAAATAGATTGTACATGAGAGACAAAGCAGTGCCTATTTTATTCACTACTTCAGAGCCCAATTCCCAAAGTAACAACTGGCACATGGTAGACACTAAATAAACAGGCATCAAATGAATGAATCAGTGAATAACAATATGATCTATCATTAATAAACTTAGAGGATAGAGGAGGAGACAGATCTCCACTCACACCTACCTTCCTCATGCCGTGCTGTGCTGCAGAGGAAGGCAAGGAGAGTAAACTGCACAGTTACTCTTAACCACCTATTCGTTTTCCTCACAGATGAAGGAAGTTAGAGTTATCACAAATGATTGGAAGTGAGCTAGATACAGAAGGGGAGACAGAGGATACATATTCTAGAAGAAAGGAAGGGGAAATTAAATAATTTAAAAAGTTTAACTATTTCAGCATGTTTAAAACAAAATATGTACAAGAGGAAGTAAACACGCACGTTTATTGGTCTGTTTGTTTAGTTTAGTGTTGTTTTTGTTTATACACAATAGAAATTCCTCCCCCCTAACCTTCATATTGGAGGCTGAAACTATGGTCTTCACAGTATATACTTAGCCTGTTTTCTGTTGTTGTTGGGTATGTTTCTGGGGAGCTGGTTGAGACATGGTTTTGTGAAACCACTAAATTGCCTTAGGTGGACTCAAAATTGTGGTCCTTCTGTCTCTGCTTCTTGGAGGGCTGGAATTACAGATGCATGCCACTATGTCAAAACAGTTGAAATGATGTACTTAACATCCAAGGTCCTCGTGAAGTAGTGATTTACTAAGATGCTCTTACTTGAAAAATATCGTTTTTCTCTCAACTCTCAAATAGCCCGTTTGACAATATGTAAACAGAGATATACTTTATCCCTGTGGAAACCTAAATTTTCTAGGTAGTCTTCACTTCTATTTTTAATTATATTACTCTATTGAGGATTAAATGCAAGAAATCCTTAAGTTGCCCAAATATTCCTATTTTCCATTTTTCCGTTTGCTCTGCTTTGCTCATGAACAATTTGAGCTGGCATAGTCAAACATTGGCTCAATAGGTAAGCAGCAATATAATACAGCACTATTAATTATCTTCCAAATACTGTATTCAGATTCTTTCTTAATATTTTACACTGCAATCTGGGCAGATTAAAGAGATTCAGGAAATTCCTAAATATAGAAGAAAGAGAAGAAGAGGGGAAGGTGATTATTTTTTATTGAATATATCCAATATACCTGATAATGAACCTTTCAGAAGACCATTTTTATTGTTAATTGCACTTGACTTGAATTAATAGTCTAGAAATTAATATTGAGAAAGACATAGGAGTAAATATGATTTCCACTTTACAGATTAAGGTTCAAGATTCATTCAATCTTTTGTGCAAGTTCTTGCAGACCAAAGTCAGAAGAACTCAGATGCAAATGTAAATATTCCTCACTCTCAAGCCACTGCTCTTCTGTGATCTACAAGGTCTCTGTTTTGTTTTTCATTCTAACTCTTCCAAAGTCATCTTTGTCATAATCATCTATGTGAAGTGTTCCTGTTAGTGCTGCCAAATTATCCAACTACCAAATTATCCATCCATCTTCTCTATCCACCTCTTTAATAAGCTGAGGCACCCCAAGAAGGCGGTGTGTGTTACTCAGGTCACATTCTCGGAATGTCACATATGCCTAATGTTGTGTCTATAAAATGCTGAAATTCATTCGAAATGCAAACTTCTGTGCTGAAAAGAGACGAAATGATTGTCAACTACATTTAATGCATTTTTAGAAAAAGGAAATTTGCATAGACTGACGGCTCATTTTGCTTCCACATTCAATTTTAATCCTTGGTTGTGCTTTCCTCAGGATGCGCATGTTTGTTTCATATCCACAAAATCCCAAAACTTATTTTTGTGCTTGGAAATACATGCTAAATCAGTCAATAATGTTATTTTAATGAAATGAGAAACAAAGTGGTACAAACAAAACTAGCTGAATGAAAAAGGTTTCTTTAAGTAATGTTCGAATGATGTTCAACTCATCCTTTTATTTTGCTTTACAAAAATGTGAAGCAAAATTCTCAAAGCACAGTTCATATAGAAAGGGTTTTGCCCTATGATATCTTCAAGATAACCAAAATAACTCTAAGCTAACTAAGCAGGTGCCAACTTATTTTCTTGGCTTTTCTCTTTTAAAATTAGAATGCTCTGCAAGGACCAGAAATGATTGCTAGGAAATTGACAGAGAAACTCTGTTACAATTCACAACTTTGAATCACATTCTGACAATCACACATATATGTCTATGCTATGTATCTAAATTACATCCCAGTAGTCAGTAATCTCAGAAGTAAATTGTCTCTTATAACATACACTGAAATATAGATACTGAGGAGAGTTCTACACTTGAACAGAATAGTAAATTTAAGATATTTAATATTTATAAAAATATCTTCATTTCTGAAGGTACACTTGTACATTGTTTAAGTACAATAATATGGAAATCAGAAAAAAACCAAAAGGCTAAGCAAAGAATATCTCTTTGTTTCTGTACCTAACTATACAGACATGTGCAACCTAGAAATACAGATCTGTTATCTATTTTTCTTAGTTTGCACAGTGCCCTTAATTACAGCTTATGTGACAAAATGAAACATAAATGCATTTTTATTAGCAACATATTGCTGGAAGCACAAACAATAAATTATGAATTGCTAAAGCAGAAGCCTTTGAATCATGCATGCATAATGCTATACTACATACTTGGAATACTTTGGAATGTCTGTTTAATGTAAATCGAGCACTACTTTTTATTATTCTTCATTGAAGGAAAGTTTCATCTTCCATAGGGGTGAGATTTGAAATTTAATGGGAAGCACCCATAGTCAGTGTTTGGTGCTGTGTGCTTTCTTCTGAAAAATTTTACTGTATGAGCAGGAGAGAAAACGTTACCATATTGGAAACACAGACATATAGGCTTTCATTATCATATTCATTTAAGCACTCGAAGATATGGTTCCCTGGAAAACCCAGTAAAAATGGATCTGCCATAGCTGAAGGGTCAGGGTTCTTATAAAAGCAATGTGAAGAAAAAAATGTCATTTAGGAATGTCCCTTCTTAACTTCCAAGCAGCCTGGGGTAATGGAAAAATCTTAAACAGACTAGAGGTGGCCAGGAAGAGCTCTACTGGTCTTAAATAGCCTTCTTTGCTGTGTGGAACAGCAGGAAGGTCTTTCAGGTACAGTTTAGCCTGAAGGAGTATAGGGTTGAGGCAGGTTAAGGCAGAAGAGAGAGTGATCTGTCTACTAACACTCACATCCTGAATAAGAGAGGGAGAGCATAAGAATTAAATGGAAGAAAAGAGGATCCGCTCTTTCTGACTTGGACTCCAGATTATCTGTTTTCATTTTCAGGCAGTAAGTTTTGATTTTGTAAAAACAGAAGCATGAAATAAGCTAAGAGTAACCAAATGTACATAGAAAAACTGTCTATAGTTTTCAACCTTGTGCAAAATGATTCTCATAGCGTAATAATTCCCCAACTTATATTAGAAAGGAGAGTGATGTTAAAATTTTGAAAGCTAAGTTTATCCATTTGTGGAGAAAGCCAAATTTCATTATGGCAAAGGAGATGCAGGACAAAAATAGAGGAAGATAGTCCCCATATTTAAAACCAAATCTAACAATCATGCAGATATTTCTGTGGTTGGTGAGTATTTTCATTGCTTTCTTCTTCCTCCTACTCCTTTTAAAAAATCTTTTGTTTTTCTATTACATCTATTAGACCACAATACATTACAATACTGCAGAACTGTTTTCTTGCTATGCATTCTGGCAAGGGTCAGTATCTTTACAAAGATTGATGAAGCACCTTTCAAAATTACTGCTAAAAATTAAAGATTCTCTAGAGTGAAAGTTATAACGAGACTTGGTTGACTAAAATATGCTAGAGGATATATAGCGTAACATGAGAAGTTAAGAACTACTAGATTCACATGAAAATGATTCTACCCCATTTATTTATATATGATTTTCTTCATACCAAGATACATACTTGTTTACACGTATCCATCACTACCTACCTAAAAAGCAGGTAGAAATTGTTATCTCCACTAACAGTGATTTGTTCAGAATAAGGGTATTTTTACAAATGATACATCTACAGTTGGAAAAAATGATAAAATGTATACAGTTGAAATATGCCACTCACTAGAGATAAAAATTCTAAAGGTACAGCCTGAATCATAGTCTGAATTGGTAACTAAGTTGGTGACACTGAGGTAACATAAGGCATGCATATTCCAAAGTTCTTATTAGCATCTGCATTATTCAGATCAATTATCAAATTAACACCTTTATAATGAGCTACTTATCAACAAAATTTAAGTCTGCTAGACAATATTAACCAAAGGGATCCATATCATTAAGTTCTGTGGTTTCCTTACTGTCTTTTCTTAAGCATAAACAAGTTCTAACCATGCCCACATTCGCTGTATATTCCTCTCCTTCCCACAGACTCTCCTCAACAGAGCTGTTTGTTTTTCCTCATTTATCTGTATACATGACTCAGACATTTCAGTGTAAACCATGAAGATTTCTATTTAACCACACTGTGCTCTAGCAATTCCAATGATTTTTTTTTTTAACTAACATGCAGGCTGGAGAAGGGCAGGTTTCTGCACACCTCAAATTCCCCACAAGCAAGATATTTCAGTATCTGTAAAAGGTCCATTTATCTTTCCTATCTTGTCATATTGAATTGTTGGGTATTTTCCATTTTCATGGTTAGAATGGGACCAATACTGAAATGTGGTCAGGAAACCTCTGTGTTTATAAATTCACCCAACTGGAAGGTGGAGAAACCATTGCCTGAACTCTATAATTCAAACATTTAAGGAGCTAAAATTTTTTTGTGTATACATGTCATAAATGACTCATCATATTTTTGACCTTTCCTTTTATCGTTCTCTATATTGAAGGTTGTCTTTCTAGTCTGGTGGAAATATGATTCTTACATATTTAGAAGGAGAATTACTTGTGAAAACATTCAACTGTGTAGGATACAAGAGACAAGTCATTTCTCTCTCTCTCTCTCTCTCTCTCTCTCTCTCTCTTTCTTTGATTATGAATTAGTCATCTGAAAATTGCATTAGGAACAAGCAATATAAAAGAGAAGAAAAATCACAATAGTTTTGATCTGAAAGAGTTCACTAAAAGTTTCTTAGAAAATACCAAATACTTGAAAGTACCTCTCTTAAATATCAAACTACACAGAGAAGTGATTCATCCATAAATTGTGGATGTGACTATATTACCCAATTTCAAAAATTTTACATTGTTCTCGTGGACTGAAATTTGTAATTGATAATGTACTAAGTGGAGAAACATCAGATCCTGACAATGTTATAGTCCATTTTAAGAAGAAAATTCAATTTCCAATATGATTTACAATTTGATTTTATTTCTTTTTATTTCTTACATAAAATGTGCAAGTACCAGAGTTTTAGAGTTTTTATTGTCTTCATGTACTCTGATTGCTAATGATGAATTGGCAATAGGCCCAAAATATATTTGGCTATCTACCTACCTACCTAAACCAAGACTGTAAATTTTACACCTTCTTTCTGTTATGTTCATTGTTTGTACATATTAAGAGGACAGAAATTATTGTTATTATGTTTTAATAAATAGTGGCCTATGGAGCACAAAATAAATCATAAATTTCTGATGTTGGTAGAGGAAATACTGCATAAACTTAACATATCTGCTTTAAATACATATGGGCTCATGATTTATTCTTTGAGGAGATGTTGAATATTTGGATTCTAAATCCAAAATCACAGTGATCATATGTCCTACTTCCTACAAGACAGCCTTGCTTTACGATGTTTTCCAGACATAAATATAAACAGCATCTCCATTTGCTTAAAAAAATAACCAGTTGGAATAATAAATTTTGTGGTTACTCTTTGAAAAGTAAATGCGTATAAATCTTAAACAATCACAACACAGAGTGTCATGTGCATTCTGAGTTATTTTGCAAATTTTTTTAATTTTTCAAAAGAAAACCTAATATGAAAGTCAAAATTATAACTTAAAAATTTTAAGACTTTTTTTGCAGGGTCTCACTATGCTATTCAGGATTGCTGTGTACTCACTATGTTGGCCTGGTTGGCCTCAAATTTGCAGCGATCCTTCTGCCTCAGGATCCTAAGTTCTCTGATCACAGTGTATGCCAACATGTCTGGTTAACATAACTCCTATTTTCTAGTGTCAAAATAAAACATAATCTATAGGACTTTGAATATTGTTTTACAGGGTTTACTGAAATATATGATGGACCTAAAGGTTTCCTATGATTACAAACACATCTTTTATGTTTATTCCAAAAATTAGAGAGAAAATGAAACTAATTCAGTGCATGATTAAACATATTCTGATGTTGTTTTAAACATGGGTCAAAATTACACTTTCCTTGGTACCTAGTACATTTTCATTCATCCAACACTTTTATATGTAGCTCTTTTCAGGGCAGAGATATAACAAGCATATCCTGAAATTATGAATTTGACAGAAAACATCCAGGACTTCTGAGCATTTGGAATAGAAAACATTTTTTTTCCATGGAGAATTGTTGGATTTAAGGTGTTTTATATACACACACAATTTAAGATACTTGTTACGTCACTTCACAAATAAACATGGACTTTCAGCATAAAGTGCATAGACTTCAACTCAGTTTGGAGTTTCTGAAAGGAGTTTTGCTGTACACAAACTTTTGTGACTACCATAAATGATAAACTTTGGCAGCATTAATAGATGGGAAAAATGTGTTCTTGAGTTGGAGCTCTTAATTAAAGATGACTAACAAATGAGTACTCCGTTTTTGCAGGGAGAGAACAAGATTTCCTCACTTTTATGTTTATAATATTGTATATAGGCTAAGTGATCAATATCCATATAATAACTTCTCATTTTCTTTCCTGTGATGTAATCACCTGTTTCAAACCAAACCCAAATAACTAAATAGCATTATGTTAAAAAGTAAGGCCATGATGTATTTGATACATGCCGTAAAACGTTACTGCCTAAAGGAATTTTTCTCAAAATTTACTACCAACTTTTAACAGGATATACCAAAAAACACAGATTTCATGCATGAAATTCGACATTCTTAATTGAATATACCTGGTATATAAGCAATTCAGAAATTAAAACTATGCCTATAGTAGATCAAGAAAACAGCTGAAAGCAATACTTATATTTTATTGATGTTCTTCAAACAACTATACTTAATTCATATACATTAGAATCAAATGAAAGTTAAAAGCCCTTGTTAAACATATAAGGATTTAGGGAAAGTGATTTACACATCACATAGGCTTTTTAAAAATGATCTATAACCTTTACATAGAATAGATCATATTTTTACAAAACGGTAATGCACTCTGGTTTCTGAAGAAACAATGTAATGGATTAAATATTCTCTGTGAGTGAAAGACTTAACAATAAAATCAGCTTAGGTTAGCTCCAAAATAATACTGATAAGAAATGCCCTTCAAGAAGGATTTTCTGATCTAATTGCTATTATTATAATCAGAGCAGGCTTAAAACAAATACTTCTAATGTGTACCCGCAAACTAGGAAAATTAGAATGGACATTCCCTAAAGACTTGGTAAACATTCAATTAAATTTTATCAACTGCAAAGTGCAAGCCAGTTCCTCATGTGGCAGATATTTCAGTGTCTTAAAGTTCTTCGAAGATTTCACAGGGGTTAAACTGTACTTTTCATTTTATAAAGTAAGGTGATTGAGGTATTCTCTGGGATATAATTAATTTGCATCTGAACAATTTTTTACATATTATTTCATTCTTGGAAAAGGTAAATGATGTGATTATCTTACCATTAGTCTGATAAAATGAATTTCTACTGCTTTTGGTGAACAGAAACAATTTTACGAATATTTTTGCGATGTTATGAAGCTTCATTCTATTTTCCAATTTATGGGTGATCTGATTTCACAAAGTGTATATATTTACCTTCGTTTTTCTTGATGGTGAAATTTGGATTGTTGGCCATTTCTGGAAGAAGACTGTATAAGAAATAATGTCCATTTTTGGGATCATCTTTGTCCATGGCGCTTACTGTTTGAATGACCTGTAACATAAAATTGACATCAGCATTTCTGACCAAAACACAAAGGTTGCCATTGCCTTTAAAAGCTTAGCGATACCCCTTTTGTGGTTGGAAACTTTGGTCCTAAGGCCAAAGACAACTTCAGTTTTCTAAATTGTCATGCATGGTTTGTACCAAGAACAAGGAGAAAAATCCATCGCTTTAAAACCTCACCTTGATAAGATGATGAATATTAAGCACATTATTTTTGTGTCCATTTAATGTCTGTGACTTGAAATACCAAAGTTAAGTGCATTTGAAAACTCTACTGGGCAATCACAGGTTTCTTTCCAGTTTGATGTTTATGGGCATCTAGCATGAGATTTGGAATTGTTACAGTGATACCAGTGCTGCTGTACAGAGGATCTTGGAGGAAAAGGACTTAAATCTTGAACATTCATAGCTCTTCTTTCATTTCACTCATCAGGTTACAAGGGTTTGGCAAATATGGCGGTCCTGGGCACAGGTATCACTGCAAGAAACTATTCTGAGGAGTTGCATCTGTTCTCTCCCAATAATGGATACTGTGTTTAAAGCTAGTGGATAACATTCGTAAACAATGCTTTACAATGTATCCTGAGATGAATAAATTACAGGGATTAGAAAATTGCTACTGTGCAGAGAACAGTTTAGATAGACACAAACACTTGGAATCAGGGACTAGCCCATACGCCTGTTTCATTGGCAGTTACATTAACTTAATGCTATGTTGTTTCTTGGAATTTCAGAAAGTTATCTTAATTCATATTTATGATTCTGTGATATTTATTATTTCAATATGAGACACCAGACAAGAGTTAATATAGTAAAAAGCACAGTTTATATTTTATTGTAAATAGCTACAATATAAATTCTACAAAAAGTACCAATCAAGCACAGTAGCCAAAGTGATAATAGATTTACTATAACAAAAAGTAACAGTAAAATGTTCACAGGTTTATAGAAGGAGGTAACAAAAAGTAGCAGTGAAATGTTCACAGGTTTATAGAAGGATATAGCCGTGCATGGTTCTGAACATATGTCTGTTTCAACATTTACATGGTGGGACTGAAAAAGATAATCTGAGTTTAAATTTTTAAAAGTATTATAGAAAAAGAAGTATTACAGTAAAGGACACATTGCTATTAAACTCCACCTCCCCCCAATACTATACTTTACTTCGAACCCATTTATTCCGTCATCTTGCCACTTTCAGAAGCAGTTCACTAAGTCTTCCTTTATGAGCGCTGCCATGACTGGCTTGATATCCTGAATCAATTCAAAATATTTACCTTCCATGGATGTTTTAACTTTACAGAAGACCCAGAAGTCTATGTTCCATCATTCAGTGAATAAAGTAGATGAGGACACGTATTTGGATGTTAGTTGGATGTTAAAGAATTTACTCTCTATTTCGTCACAACTCATAAAAATAATCACGAAAAAGGACTGACTTTCAGAACTGCTTCAGAAAGTGACAAGAGCAATGGGATAAGTATGTTAGAGGTCAGGAGGAGTATGTTGAGGGAGACAATGGCAATGTGTCTTTAACTGTTACAAAGTTCTCAAATTTAAATATTCACAATATATTTCTGCCTTCCTTTGTATTTCCCATTGATCTTTGCAAATTTCAGTAAAAAATTAATCACTTCAACTTGCCAGTGGGTTGCCATTACTTTGTGACTTAGGACAGAAGCAAATTGGAGACACATAATTTCAGCATCTTTAATAGTTAACAGCACTTTGAGTTGTACCAAGCACACAGTATGAATTGGTGATGCATTACAGTTAAAACAAAATAATATCTGTTGACTTCTAAGTCTTCATTTTTAAAGACAAAGCATATTCTTACTTGGCAAGTATTTGAATTTTGTTAAGAACTAGAGATCTAGTTATCTTTTGTAGCAAGTAATATTTTTAATTACTTTGATGTTATAGCAACACTGGACAAAATCTAACTCATGGTGAAGGCAGTGAGGGTGTCAGTGAGGGGAAGAACTCTGGACTGAAACTGGCTAGACAGAAGTCACAATTTTACCTCTTCCTTTTGTGTGACATTAAGAAAGTGAAGTCTCTGAATCTTAATTTCTTCCTATTCCTAAAATATAAATTGCAAAAAGTACTTATTGTCATAGGATTCTTTTGATTTGTGATATACATTCAGGTAAGTCTCTTTAAACATGTTTTTTTTTTCTTCTATTGAATGGTCAATAAGATGTTGATCATTATTATTGTTGTTATTATTATGGTCATTTTATTTATTGATTAGGTCACTTGAATAAGAGTCAAATGCTTGTGTTACTCAACAAGGATTCAATACAATAAAACTAGAGAAGAATGAAATTATGTTTACCGTAAGTGTACATATAGCATATTTCCTTGACATTTAAGTGTACAGAGGGTTTGAAAAATTCTAGTTTCATTAAAAATTGTATAAAAATGCCAGAGAGAAGATTTGAAACACAGATAGCTCATTGGGACAAAAATAGTGTATAAATATTTATCAGAAAAAATATGAATTCTCCACTTGATATGGGAGCAAATGCGCTGTATTTTTCATACTGGAAAGTCAAAGCATTGGTAAGGGTCTTCCTGTGGACAGACTGACCAACCTCTCCTCCATTTACCCCAACCCATCCACACAAAAATTCTTTTCCCAGGTGCAGTTGTTAGAGTACATGAGTGTACGTGAAGAGTGAAGATAAATGAAGAAACAATTTCTTGGTAATCTGGGGTGAAGTTCAGTCATAATTAAGTACATGACTGTGTGTATTTATAAGACGAAGTACTAACTTTAATACTGTTTCTAAGACATATTCATGAAAAGGGTTCTTATTACTGGTAACGGCATCTTGATGAGGGATATGGTGACTAAGTCATCATAACCAAAACAAAGCATGCAATGATTTAGCTTACCTGAAGTAGTACAACTACCTGTCATAACACAGCTCAGATTTTTTTCTGAATATAATACTGGAATTGAATATATTTTCTTCCACCATTTGTATAAGCCAGGAACTCATTTGACATGCAATTTCTTAACCCTTGCCCCAAAACTCCTTAACCAGGAGTCAGAGTGGAACCTAGGAATCTGTAAATTAAACAACTTTCTGGGTGATTCTGATGCACGCTCAACTCCAAGAACCACTGTTTCAAGCAAGGAAAACTATTTGGAGTTCACAGTCCCCTCATTATTCTTCATCAAGAAAGTTTATTTTGTTAAATTTGTGTCAACCTTAGCACATGATGTGTTGGAGAAAAAGTGATCAAAATAGTGATCTTTAAATCATCTTCCAAATATTCCACAAACTCACTGTCCTAAAGACTGACTCAAGCCATGTTTGATATTTCATTTCATTCAAATACAAATAACCACCACCTGGGCATTTTATCTAATATTAGATTCTAGTAGATCACTTGAAGGATTCCATGTCATTAAAATACATTAAGATACCCACATTAATAAGGTTAAAATCTTCATGATAAAAATAATAACAGAAAACACTTAACATTAAGGAACAGAAGAAAAAGAGGAGCAGATTTAATCAAGGAAGTGTGCCTCTGGAGATGTGTACTGTATGGGCAAGCTGCACAGATGGAAAATAGGGACTGTGCAGTTCCTGCTGTGAGTTACTATGTCTTCAATTGGGTTTTAAATTAATTACACAACTATTTGATGGGAATGATATAAAAATTTCTGAAGCTGATATACATTTTTATTTTATTACTATGCATCTAAACTTCAATGTAAGCATTGCCCTTTCTAGTGATAAAGTTAGGATGCAACTGAAAGTTGAATGCTTAATTATTTAAAACAAAATTTATTCAACTTCAAGGGAACCTGAAAGCAAAATATATATCTCTATCAGAAGAAAAGAGACATCTGTAGTGTCAGGAAGAAGAAATACTTTCCAATCTATGTTTGAATTTTGTTCGGCACACTAGCTGTTTTTGAAATTGCTGACTTAAAAACAACCTTTCTAAGACATGGCACTGAAAATTGAGAATGAAATAGCATGGCCTTGACTTTTAAATGAAACATTGTTTATAAGTTATCCATAATTCTATATCCAAATCCAATTGTTTAAACGAAAACTGTTCATTAAACTTTGTTTTGGACTAATTAACTAAAATGTATTTAGTAATAGTAGTGCATCACTGACCCATGAATAACTTTTGAAAAGGCAAGCAGTCAGTAAACAACGCATTTCTGATTATCTGATCTGTTAGCAAGCATAAAAGCATCATGGGATCTATTAGAACAATGCCTATGAGTTCTTGTAGATAGGATTCATTGATTCATTCTTAGGTGCTGGGCAAGATAATCTATGAGATTTTCTCCCATCCCTACCATTAGAACAATATTTGGCACATAGCATCTATTCAATAAGTATTGAGTAAATGGATTAATGGATGGAAGCATAAATATATGATGGAAGGCACATTTTAACACCATTGCTAATCCTCCTAATGTGTGGAAAATTAAGCATTAAGAAACTGAAAACTGTAGTGCATCAAATACATTGTATCATTCCAGATATGCCTAGTTACAAAATCTCTTCTCTCGAATATGGCAGTTTGCCTGAAAATATTGGAAATTTCATACTTTCAGTGTATGCCTTCATATCAAATTTGGCTTAGAATTTCAGTATTTTGGAGAGCATGCATGACTTATCTATCCTGTTTGTTCATGCCCTTAGTTTTGACAGTATCAAACTTCTTTATTGATTCTGATGGGTAAAATTCACTACCAAAGGAACACTTAGAAGTCACAGTTCTCTCTGACAATGGACAAGATGAGAGAGGACAATTCTGTCGCAAGCATTCAAATAGTTTTAATGACCTCAGAAATACACGTCTATTCTCTAGGAAAAATTGGCAGTGATAGCAAACCTGGAATCTGCAATTGAAACACTCCCAGTTTGTCAGGTGAAGCTCAACTTTTCTTTGCATGAAATCCTCCAGAAATGAAGTTTATTGAATAACAATATAAAAGCAATCAATAAAAGAAAGGGAAGTCATTGTTGAGCAGAAGAGGTCGTATAATTTTTTTAATTTTCCATTTTCATCTATTATTGCTAGTTTATCAAAATTAACTTTCCTGATGTGTTAATGCATGTTTTGTGGAGCAGTATTTTCAACTTAATAAACAATATGTTATCCATTCATAAATGAGTTTCATGTGGCTCACATCTGTTAACATGAAAGTGACATCACATAAAGCTACACATGCATAGACATGTATGAAGGGAAAGTCCATGGTTTTACCTATGGTGTGCATAGCCAAATAAAACAAACCAAATAAGTCTTAAAAGGGGTGGAACTATGTGTACAAGAAAAATCAAGTTATAACACTGATGGTGAATCTAAGCAATGCAAATTATCTCCAATTATTTCAAAACTGTACATAATATTACCAATCTCATCGCAATTCACATCCATTTGAAAGATACTGTCAGAATGTTTTAAATAATTTGCAACAGTAATCCAACCTTTACTAAGATTTTTTTTTTTACTATCTACTCAGTGTTTTTCCACATCACTTTTTCTTACATGAGACATCTCATCTTAAGAACTAGATATACTAGATGATCATTTAAAGTGTGTATCTTTGAGATCTAACCTAGGGAATAAGACAAGAGAAACCACACAAAGTTCTATATATCTTTAAAGTCTAAATTAAGTCTTCAGTCTTCTAGGTGGATACTTGGCACTTGTGCCCTCTTATGCCCACTGTAAAACCTCTGACATTTTTTGTGTGAATTCTTTCTCTACCTTTAACTTTATTGACATTAAATTGTAGTAAAGTAATACAGAAAAGGATACTGTTTACTATGTATAAAGTTAGGATTTTCTACTTTATTCTACTATATCTCATGTATACAGCAATAAGTTTAGCAATGTTAAAAATCATCTTTTGCCCTACTTTATGAATCCTTCAATAACTAACTTTCCTTAGCAGGATAAAATCCACATTTCACAGAATAGCTTAGAGATATCAACTTTTCTTTCAATTTACTTTCTTCTCCACTTTCCACTGTCTTATTTCACAAGAATATAATACTTAGATTACAAATTTTACTGCCTAAGCTGAAAATGTTATCTGTTGTTTATATCTCAGAATGATTTTTTCCAACTGAATCCCATCAACCACTCTTTCTATAATTTTCTCTAGGAGAAGCTTGAAAGATTTTTACAATAAACTAAGTTTGACAAAGATCAAATACCATATAACCCTTCTGGAGATTAATATGTACTTACAAATGTAAGGGAAACTTGCAATTCATCAAAACAAACAGAAGATAGTGTCATTTGTTTAATTCAGGGATTCTTAACCTCATTAGATAAAATACACACACAAACAGATGCACTCACACACACACGCACACACACACCCCACACATCTAATCACATCATCTATCTATGTGCCACAGCACACATTTTTCTTGGGAACTTCCTTTTAGAAATCCTAACCTTTAATGCTCCACCAAATCTTAATGTTCTGGAAGGGTTTTCTTTCAACTTCTGTGTGAAAGTGTTGTTTCTACATAGCTTTGTGGTTATAATACTATTACTATTCACTTCTTTGCCTTTCCAGGAATCTGTCAGCTTCACTGGTATTAAATTTCATCCATTTTAAGTGCTTAAAACATAGCTTAGTCATACAGCCTCTTTATAGGGTCAGTATGACTTTCTAAAAAAAAAAGTGCTTCTTATCATGGCACCCAAGAACAAAGGCAGCAAGAAGGTCTGTGTACCCATCTGTCTCCACTACTAACTTCTAATTCACTAATTTAGAGATAAAAAAGTAATACCAATCTGCAATTGTCCAAGAATTTTAAATAATCTTTTACACATTTTTTTTCTGTAACTAATCAATGTCAATTAGATTAGGGACCAGAATAAGATGTGTAGAATTAATAGTCACAATAGAGTCAGACAATTCTTCCAGAGTCTACAACAAAATCTTCTTGAACGATTTATATACTCTGTATGCTGATCCATTTTGAAAAAAATGAGCAAAAAATAAGTCCACCAATTCACATGCGGAAGAATAAAGCATGAATGCTTTATACCTTTGCCCATGAAAAATAAAATACATGTAAATGGTCATAGGAAGAGTTATTCCAATATAGGGCTATCAATAATCCTCTACTGATCATCTCTTACTGAACCCTTTAGGTATAATTTATACTATGTTGTTTCAAATTAGGTCAAACATATACAACAATAACAATACGGTATAACAAATACAATATTAATGAAATGCACTTAGCTTTTATACTATAAAACCATATATCTGTATCCATTTCTCTATCTATCTATCTATCTATCTATCTATCTATCTATATCTGTTTTTCTATCATGAGTAGCCCTTATTAAAAATGATAGGAATCAGAAATGTGTATTCCAGATACTTTTCAAATTTTTGCATATTTTTGTATACTGAAAAAAATATTCATAAAAATAGCAAAATATCTTCAAGATGAGACCAAAGTTCTAAAAAATTTTTAGTTTCATGTACATTACATACCCTTAGACTACGAGTTATTTTACAGAATACTTTCCGTTTGCTGTGTGTGTGTTGAAATATTTTGTACTGTATATGGTTTCTTCAGGCACTGTATCACGTATTTCATTAGTTTACCATTTTCTAACTCCACCCAAAATGGTACTTTATGCATTTTGTTGAGGCATCAATTTTATCAGTTTTAAAATCATTCCTCACTCCCTCTGTGTATGCAGATAGATCATTAAAGATGCCTGCTGGCAGGAAAGTTACAATTAAATCTCCCATATTTATTATTTCACAAGAGTTACAAAATACTATAATGTAATTTTATTGCTTAATATTTATTGGAAAAAGACCCACAGAACCTGAAATAGAAATAAATAAAGTAAAAAATCCATTCACTGCTCTTATTTATCAAGGGATAATTACCTTTACTTCTTGTATAAAATTTTATTTCTTTTCATTTAAGTTTGTAGGAAATGGTTTTGAAGAAAGCATGTCGAGGGGTTCAATTTTTTTTTCTTTTCAGTCAATGCTCATTTTTTATTTTATTCCCATGGTTATTTTTGTAAGAGGTATGTCACACTGGCAATGGAATTTCCAAGTTTCAGTTCCTTGAAAAATATTATGAGATCTTAAAAAATACATACTAGTCATGGTTGTAGTGAAAACCTGCACCGCTTTTTCAGATTCAGTTTTTGTATCCAGTACTCAGAGTGGTGGTGTTGATGATTCAAGGAGTGGTCAAAATATACCATAAATAGTTGAATAAAAAACTTATCCCAGTAAAGGACGCATTACAATTAATCCCTTTCAAATTGTCCCCCTCATTATGAACACACTTTTGCCTTCATTCTTGTCACTTTCTGGAGCAGTTCTGAAAGTTTCCTTTCCTGAATATCTTTATGATACGTGATCAGAAATGTGATAAATGCTATTGCTTAGTGCCATCCAAAGGAAAATCGGGCTTGTAAAATATTTACAGTTTGTCCTCATTCACTTTATTTTTTATTTTTATTTTTTTGCCCTCATTCACTTTATGTACTGGATTTTTCACTGTGCATCTTCTACCTCTCACTCAAAATCAAAATAATCTTAAAAGGTAAAACTTCGAGTTGACTAAGAATATTCACATTGAGTTATCTGGGAATCCACAATTAAAGACTCACAAAAGAGGACATCTAGAACTGTTTCAGAAACTGGCAAGAACAATGAGATAAGTGTTTGAAGTGAGAGAGAGAATTTTTTTGGGGGGGGAGGGATTGTTATTCATTTTTTACTGTAATGTCTTTTTATTTAGACATGCACCATATTTTTTATCATATTGTGTATATTAAATGTTTGCATACATTATTGAATTTATACAAGTCAGCAGATTCCTAAATGTCTTCTCTAGTGCCAGCACCCTAGACCAGGTTACTTTCACCTTTTGCAGGCACAGTCACTTAAATAATCTTCCTACTGGATCATTTTGAGGTGTGCGTGTTTGTGTGTGTGCCTGTGTGTGCAGATTTTTATTGGACATGAAGTTCTTTCTGTCCAATCTCCTTTTTGCTTACTACACTTTAGCCAGAGATTCTTCAATTCTTTCACCAGACCAGCGTTTTTCTCCCTTAGGGTCTTTGAAGGTGCTGATCCTGTTGAGGAGGCTCCATTTATGCCTAGTCCTTTCTCAGTTTTTCCAGTTTCAGCTTAAATGAGACATATGTAAAGTGTAACTTCCTCTGACAACAGTGTTATATCCTTGCATTTTCTTTGTTTTCCTCTGTCTAGTTGCTTTAGTGTTTATTTCAACCCAGTTTTCAAATTTTTAATTATATTTTTATGCATCCTATTCTTTTCATAATCTTTCTTCCTCATTGAGCTCCATTAGAGCACTCCATTTTACCTTTCATGCTGCTTCCCCAGATTCCCTTACAATGATTAGCATCTTGTAGATGCATAATAAATATTGTTCAATAATAAATGAACAGTTTTTTTTTAACTCAAAGAGGTTAACATGTGTACTGGGTGTCTGTGACTAAAACAATTGTTTCCATGGTAATGCCTGAGAAATTAATTTTTGAAATATTTGTTATGGCTGAATGAAATGAATTTTTAAGTAGAATTTTAAGATTTTGCAAATCTCTTAAACATGTCAAACATAAGCCTAATGCAAATCACTAAGAAATATGGGTGACTACATTTTTTTGAGCTGGGATAGTCCCATAATAAAGAAACCTGTTGTTGTTACAATATTGGCCAAAATAAAAAGATGACAATCAAGGAGGTAAACCAAAAGATTATTGTTTTGCTCTTTTTATAAGTCAGGCATAATTATATGAGACTAAACAGCAGACTGCAGCTAGTATAGGCAGTGCTGAAACTCCAGTTAAACTCAGCATCTATACTTATAGGGGAAGAACTGTGCTTGAAGGAAAGGAACTCTTAAGCAGGCTGTCACCTAATTTTCAAATTTTCTGAGGCCAAACAACAGACTTTGACTCACCTAGAAAGACAACAGTCAACTCAGCCCCCTGGGTTGATGAATCATCTGGAACCAGTTTCACTAATTTTGTGTACTACAATCACCACTGAACAATGTTTATTTTGCTAAGGAGATACGACGTCAAGGGGAGCTCTGGAAGGGCCCTGGGGTGGACCCTGCCCCCTGCTGTTCTCTGCTCCTTTTTCAAGCATGGCTCTGAATATGATGATGTCAAACATACTGAAAGCAGATACTGGTTTCTCCATATTTGTTACCTGTACCTCCACCTTCCCAGTCAGATTACCATTCTCCTCAGACAGAATCTGGTTTATCCACAGCTGACTCATTTCCAGTATTTGACAGAAGTTTTCCTTCCCCAGTAGAACTTGACAAGTTTTTTCATTGAAATATCTCCATTTCCCCTAGTTCCTTCAGCTTCTTTTCCATCCAAAGCTTTGAATAATTTTCTTGTAAATCTATCATTTATAATTTAATTACATATTTGCCAGAAAGTTCTATATTGATGAAAGCCTATTTCTTAGGTGTTGCATACCATGAAATCTTTTGGGCCTAGCCAAGCTGTGGTACATATAGAGACTGTACAGTCAACTTACTGACAGAAACCTAGCACTGTATTAGACTTGTGAACTGGCAGACATAATTTTGCTCTATAATTTTGCAATGATCACTCCACACTCCCATTTTACTTTAGAGAATAGAGCAGTATAAAGAGAGAGCATTTTCTTTAAATTCACTGAACAGAGAGCCAAGTAATTTGTAGATGACTATACCAGGCCTATATCAGAACTATATCAGAATCTACAACTGTACACAATCTGGTGTCATTGATTTAAGATAAATTTCTTCAGTCTATTTAGATGCTTTTAAATGAAAGTAACAAGCAGCACCATCTTCTATGTCATTTAACTATGTAACAGCAAGATTATTTAAAATAATTCTAATCAAAATGAACTTAGGTTGATTTTCTGTAATGGATTGTGGTCCCAATTTCCCTAGGGTGGTGACTGTTACTCCCTTTATGGAACAAATTCAAGAGAGGTTATCTTTTATCCTTTTCATGCGCAATCATGACAAGGTGGTAGGAGCAAGTTCTACTTTCCAGTTCTACTTTTAAAGTGAACCTATTCCTCTTTTAACACACATGCTTTATGAACAGAGCTAAATGTAGAGAAGACAAAGGGGTCTGCCTGTTTCCCTTATCTTGACTATGTTTACGTGCGTTCAGTTCTGTGGAAAAGAACAAGTTGCAATGGGTTCTCTGTATTTATGTGAATGTGGATGGAATTTTCTGATGGCTTTCCTTGATTATTGCTAAAGATATCCAGTTATACCCAGCAAGCTGATTCCCTTCGTGTTTAACCTTAAATCCACACCTTGCAAGTGAACAAGATATTTGAATGTCACCTACACTCCTTTCCTCAGGCTATTATGAAGCAGACATTCCTTGTAAAAAATAATTGAGATAACGATGAATTTCGTGCTAATTCAATTTTTGACATTTATTTTTCATGACAGAATGATAATTTGAGAATGAAGATTCTAATTCCAAAATGAGTCAGCCATCGAGCAAAACTATGAGAGATGATGAAGTGTCTCCATGTCAAATTTCTATAAGTGAACACTATTTGGTGTGAATAACAAATACAAATTTTGGAGAATATTATATTTAGAAATTACAATCTTAAGCATTAAAAATGAGCTAGGAATGACATGAGAAATCAAATGTGAATTATGGCTGACATAAAGAGTTCAGATAATTCAGGAAACTCATCAACACAACTATATATACCTAAACCAGCCAGTCATATGTCCACACAAGTCACTAAACAGTCTGCAGTGGACAAACATATAATGCATACACATTTCTTCATAGAATGAGTCACTCATCTCGATTTGCAAAAATCATAAAACAAAGCATCAATTTTTTTGTTTTGGTCTTGCAGAAAAGAAGGAAAAACAAAGTAAGTTTTCTGAAGGTAAGAAGATCTGCTGAGAAATCATTAAAGCCTTGAAAATGGTCAAAGTCCACAAGATAAAGCCTCCATATTGCTAGACATCCAAGAAGCATACTTGTCAATATCACAAGTGAAGCTAATGTTAAGATTGCGAAATATCAATGTCATTGACTCTCTGAAATTCTGTGATGTGTCTTGCATGAGTAAAGAAGTTTTATTTAAATTCTCAAGTATTTCAAATATTCTGTATGATATAAAAGGCTAGTTTATGTGTGTGATTTGCCATATTAGTCCAGAAATTTCCTGGTCCATGCAATAACTATTTCCTTGAAATGGACCTGCTGTATTTTGTATTTTGAACAAGCTATATATATATATATAGTATTATTATAATATATTATATGTATGTAATCTACATATGCATAGACACACACTGCCATCCTCAAAGGATCGCAAATGAAGATGCTCAAAAAATACAGTTGATAGAAGGCAATTTCTTATGATAAAATTAAGAAACACTTGTGCTAATATAGAATATTATGTGAATAAAATCATATGTCTGCTGAAATTGAATGCTTTGGTGAAATCATAATCTTTAGATGCGTAAACTTAATGAGTTTTATTATTAGGGTTTAGCTTTATTTTGTGGGGTGATGTGTCTTATTTTGGTAGATGGAAATGATGGTAATCTTTCACATATGTGGAGTAGTGTAGGGGAAAATGCCCATAGTCTTACAGGCAGGCAATATACTTGTCTTTTATAATAAATAAAAACATAGAGCTACAGCGCTGTTCCTTTCTTTAGAGAAAAAAAAAACTGACTTTTGTCAGGTAAGCTGCTTGGCAAATAGTAAGTTTAATTCCTAACACCCACATGAGGCACAAGAATAGTTGGATTAACAACTCCAGTGTCATGCTGTCAGCTGCTGTTTATTTAAATTAAAATGTCACCATCCAGAAATAAATTAGGAAGTTGAAAAATGATAAATTTTTTAAACATACAGTAACTTTGGCACCTTGTTAGAATATATCTATTACATTGTGATTTTGTAAAGTTTTACATAGGCTATTTCCATTTTGACAGAGTATAGCAGGTTCTTGTGTTTGTTTTTGTTTTTTTTGCTTCTTTAACTCTTCCTCCTTCCCAGGTGCTCCCTTCATTTCTTTCCTGTTTCTCTCTTTTCCTTCTCTTCTTCTCCTCTCCCTCCCTTCCCCTCTCTTCCTTTCTCCTTCCTTCCCTTCCCCTTTTCTTCCTCCTTTCCTTCCTTTCTTCTGCCCTTCATTCCTTCCTTATATGCTTCCTTCCATCCTGCTTTACTTCTCTTTTTGTAATTCCAACCTTTTTTCTTTCTGTTTATCCTTTTGTCTTTGTCTTTGTTATCTTTATCTATGCTGCATGAAGCAGGTGAAAAGAAATGCCCCATCATTACACAATTATTGGGTATTATTCAAGCATGCCTAAAATACGTCATTCATTCAACTCATGTTTATCTAAATATATCTACATGTGTACAGATTTCAGTATTCACATCCCATTACTTCCTTTCTTGGAGTCTACTGTTTTGTGCTATTCACATGTCTGATAGAAACAGAAAACTCTCACCCCCTGAGCTTTTAAGTGGCTTCCTGTCATTTGAATGTTAAAATGTAGGTCCTATCTTGGTAAGCCAATCTCCAGTTATCATTCATATCCAAATATATTTTTAGATAGTAATTTGGCTCTGGGCTTATTGCACAGTAGGTTTTTCAATTTTTAGGAGCCAGTTTAGTAAAAAGTAGGAAGAGAATGAAAATCTGAGGAGGAAAAGCATTCCCTTGTTGTTTGCATTTGGATGTGTTTCTTGCCTGTGACTTTGCAAATCGCAAATGATGCAAATGCACACTATAATGCAGGTTAATTAAATATGAGACAGTGGTATACAAACATATTCAGCATTAACAACATGGAGATATTTACTTGGCCGGGTTTTCCATTTTCACATAAAAATGCCTCATATTCGGATGCGAATTCAGGGGCGTTGTCATTGACATCCAGGACTTTAATAGCAACAGGTACTCGTGATATCTGACTGTGGTTCCCTATGGGAAGGAAAAAATAAGATCAGCATTGAGGGTATTTCATTTTTACGTGCAACTCAACTTTCCCTTTCTGCATCTATTTCCATTTCCCTTAATTAGGATGTTCTCAACACGGTGATTATGGAGTCTGACCACTCATTAAGGAAATATATCAAGTGTTTGACTACTTAATTTGCCAAATTATTATTTCAAACATCACTTGCTGGAGTTTAGTTTCAAAATGACCATATCTAAATAAATTACAAAAGGTTTTCCTGATGAAACAAACTATATTTTATTGGTTAATCTCATTATTTAAAAGAAAAAATGTTGTAGGCAACAAGGATTCATATCTTTGCATATTGTGGTTAGAAACCAATTTTGAAATATTATTTGTTTGCCTAAATATGTAAATATATATATGGATACATGTATAGATATCTATATATAGAGATAGAGACAGAGAGATATAGATAGAGATATGGATATGTATATAGATATAATTACGGATATAGTTATATAGAGATGAACACTGAAAACCCACTGTAAGGCCAGAACCAAATCACTTGTTGAAAAGGAGATCTTAATAATCACAACAGAGAAAAAATTAAAGATGGAAAATCCCATAAGATTTGTAAATTTAAGGATGTTTCATAATTTATTTTTGGGATAATTTTAGATAAGATAAGCCCAAGTTATTTTAGTCATGTCACTTTCACTAGTATTTCCATTAATGTACACAGGTAATAATCTTCTAATATTTTCAGGTCAATTCTTATAGTGGAAATTCAATGTATATCCCAATCCATAGGTCTTTAAATTTTAAAAGTTATATATATATATATATATATATATATATATATATATACACACAAACACACACATATCTGATCTATTAATGCTGATTTCAATGATAAGTTTTCCTTTGTAGTATATGCAATAGAACATGACTCTGACTATACCATGTAACACTCTTTTCTTTTCTGTTCTTGTTTTTTTTTTTCCCCTTTTTTAGTTTTTTGACACACAGTCTCACTGTGTATTCCAGGCTGGCCTTGAAATCACAGGGATCCTCCTGCCTCAGGAACCCCAGGGCTGAGATCACAGACATATGCCACTATTCTCAACTGTATTTAATAATCTTGGTCTGTTGTAAATTGTACAGAATGCTTCAGAGACAACCAATTATTTATCTTTGTTTCTGTGGCACTGAATATTTATAAATAAGCCATAAGGGAAAAAACGTTTAGCTTTTGAATAGCAACTGACTTGTATTTGCTGTATCAATCTTTTTCTTTTGACAATTGATTTAAGTTCAGATCTTCAAACACTGTAAGACACCTTCAGAAATTTTTGTACTTCTCATTAAATATGAAAATAAATTCTAGAGCACACAACAAAAAATTGTAGCCATGCTACACATTTCAGGTTATTTAACCCTGCTTTATATACCTCAAGATTTGAACTTAATTAATTACTCTGGCTAGTTTCTAACATTCTAGGTTAGTTAACTGTAAATGGCTGAATCTATCACTTTAGCGAAGGACGATAACCCACTTCTAGAAATCAAAGTGATAACATTAAATGTCTCACAGAAGACATGCTTTTCCTTTTGCTGTTTTATGTCTAACAAACTGATTCTTTTTTCACTCAGAGAGAAAATATGTACCTCCCTAGCTTTGAGGGAATGAAAATTTTACACAACATATAACTCATCTCTAAGACAAAGAGCTGAAATTTTATGCTTTCTACTCAACAAAACTGTGCAAAGTTTCAATTTAATAACACTATAGTTAAGTCCTTAAAAGTTTATATCTCTTTTCTGCCCTGACTATATGCTTAATAATAGCACTTGGAAAATAAATAGAAATAAAGTGCATGCAATAAACAAAATTAGGAGCCTTGTCTTTGCTTTCTACCACCTACATGATCCTTAACAAGCTGTTTGAGCTCATTTTATTCCTAAGGAAATGGAAAATGAGGAATTTAGCACTTTATTTTTGGAATTATCATAAACACTATATGAGAAAAACAAAGGTGCTCACATAGTACTGAGCATATATTCAAGGGCATTGTATCCACTGCCTTCTGAGTTTGTCGATATAAACAGCACCATGTTTAACAAGTGTCTATGCTTCTGTCATGGGCAAAATATTTCACATAATCATGTCTTATTTAATCTTCTCCAAATAGAAATAAATTTAATAATGCAATTCCTGAAGTCTAAATGTGAAAACTGATGCTTGCCTTCAGTATTAATACTTGACTCTGAAATGCAGATTTGGTCTTTCAAATATGTTCTAATTTCATAGGGCAATATGGATTAAGTTGTATGCATGTATGCATGTAAGCAAGCAATCATTACCTTTTTCCCAAGCGTTTATATGTTTCTTATAAATATTAATCTTGAGACTGACCAGTATTTGAAGGTTGATTCTGAATATCAGGCAATATATGTAATGGACTGCACTACTACTAGTATTTTGAAAATTGTACTGATAATTTAAAATCTTCCCAGAAAAAATGTACCATTATATGCCTATACTAATGCTCACATAACATTTCTTTCCAGAAAGTTCATTTAGTTGTTTTTTTCCCCACAAATATCTGTATTTCATTTGAAGAACTGTTCTTTTCTCATTTGTTTCTACATTATGTATTTTTGCACATTATATACAAATTCTTGTGTACATAAATAACTACAGAGAATTCCTATTAGATAATTTTATATTTAACCATTCAGTTAATAAATGGCTAGTGATCAACCTAGATAAATAAATTGCATGTACAGAATAAAGTGAAATATATGTATGTGTACAGTCTAAGAAAATGAAAAGTATAAGGAAAAGCTATCCAACTCTTTATACAGTATTTTGTTGCTTCTAAAGATAAAAAAATGCTAAACTTACTGAATCAGATTCAAGAACAATGATTGACTGGACCAAGTCTATCAGTGTACATTCATTACCTTTCCTTTCTCTAATATTGTACACACACATCGACATGCACACACACAAGCATGTATATACATATATATATGTGTATATATATATATGTATATAAACTTCCCACTCTTTTAGTAAAATGATAATTATATCAAAATCCATATTCTAATTTTTCATTCTTTTCTTATTTTCGCAGTTGCTATAACTTGCAAATATCTCCTAATTTTAGATGACTGGCAGAAGTTAAATTCAAGCATGAAAGACAGAAAAGCTATATGAACTCCTTCGGGGGGTAAATTACAACATTGCATAATGCGTTTTTTCTCTTATGTAATATCAGAGTCAAGGTGGTATTTATTCCAGAGACCTGAAAAAATAAGTCTAATTCTTTTTGAATAGTGGTGGTATTGGGGAGCTATCCATTAATGTTGTTGGACGATGATGAATGACAAATAATGTTCTTCAAATAAATCATATTTTATTCTTGTCAGCATCCTCTGCAGGCAAATAATTACTTTCAGTGTAATGAGCAATGGACATTTTGCAAAATTTTTGTTTAGTTCTTCAGTATGTTTTATGGGAAACTCAAAACTAAAGATGGAATGCATCTTTCATAACTAAAAAATGCTCATAGTATGCCTGTTATGTATTATGTTTAACATAAATTCAATTTAATTTTGCACTTAATAATTACTGAAATATACTGAATGAATGAATTAATGCATTATTCTCGTTCATTAAGTATCTTTTTAGGCATTTTGTCCCTTCTCCTTCTCCTCTCATTCCTTTTCCTCCTCCCTCATCTGGGTGTGTGTTGCCAGAGATAGAATGAGGCCCTGGTTCTTAGTATGAAGGTTCTCTATCCTGAAATGAATCTGCAGAAATTTTTGTTTTCCATTTACTATTTTATACTATTTTTCCTTAACAATTAAATGAAAATCTAAACTGTTCTTACTGTAACATAGAGTGATATGCTAAGAATACATTCATATCACCAGAGTTTCTATAGTTTTACTTTCCTTGTAAAAGACATCAGGCAGCTAAACCAGACTAATAACTTAATTCTTCTCTTCTATAATTATTGAATACCATGATGTGCCTTGAGATTTAACCAAAGCTACATCTTGCAGATAGTGGGGATATTTTTAATATATAACTAATATTTGTTCATTTATTTGTTGATTTTCTTTGGTGTTTTTGAATTCTTTTTGTTTTTGTATATGGTTTTATTTGTTTAGACTTATGGCATAACAATGTGAGAAATGCCAAATATCAAGTCCCCAGAAAAAGTAATGAAAATTATTTCTTAAAAAATCTCTTGAAAAAAAGTCTTAAGGGCATACCAAGTAAAGAAATAATTGTTTAACAAAATATACTGTAATATAAGGGAGACTCGTCATCTATGAAACAAGATCTGCTTACTAATCTATCTCCACAGTTTAGCAAGATAGAAAACTCATTGCAGATTAGTACAAACGAGAATAAACTGGGTCTTTTCCACCAGGCTGTAGCTTCAGTACTATCTATCCACATGAGGGAGAAGAAGAATATTAGCATTTCTCATTCTATTCTACTCTCAGTTTCTGGAGGTAAGGAGAAGTGGGGATGGCTTATTCTATCTAGTATCAGCTCTT
>RJWM01016381.1:0-45750 GCA_004363535.1 Dasyprocta punctata
GAAGCCAGGCATGGTGACACACACCAGCGAGTCCTGCAATCTGGGAGGCTGAGGCAGGAGAATTGCAAACTCAAGCCCAGATTGAGTGAGACCGTGTCTCAAAATAAAAAGCAAAAGGCCTGAGAATGTGGCTCAGTGAGAAGGTGCTAGGTCAAACACACAGTATGGGAAAAACACAAAGTAAACTCTAGCAGAACGTGTGAGCCCTGGGACTCTCTGCAGGCTCAGGGGACCCCGCTCAGGGCATCCAGCTCCATCCCACCCTGACTAATTTAGAGCTCTCGGTTCCTGATACAGGAAATAGGGCCACGTTGTGTACACAGGGGTGTACACTGCTCAAAGCTGCTGATTTTGTGATAAGGTATTCCACAGCAATGGAAAGTAACACACGGACTGTAACACAACCAAACAGAAAGTAAAATAAACCAACTGTACAACACCATTTCTAAGATCATCTCATTAAATGACTATATATTTGTATGGTAAAAAGATTGGAAGAAAATTATGTGTTTATCTCAGAAGGCTTGGGACACAGGTTATTTTTACTGCTCTATTAACAGTCTTATGAATTTTATACATTTTGTGTGATAAAGATTTAAATAGAAATTATTTTTGCTAGCTATCGAAAATGGGTAATTTTTTTTGGAGACAAAAATAGTAATTTTTGCGGAGTCACATGGTCAGTGTATAGCTCTAACTCTAAGTGGGGAGTTTCCCCCTGATGGAGGGCAAGCAGCTTGGTCCTAACGTCCTCTGACTGGCCAGGGCTTGGTGGTATATTGTTACTTTATCAGACCTAAACATTTGTTATATAACTTGAGCTTAATGAATATTCTGTAATGTATTTGGCCATTTTGAATTAAAAGTAGAATTCCATGAAAGTCATGAGGACGATCAAACTGTTTCTATTAATGACTCCATCAATGGATACCATTGATATGACTATTACTTGTGTGAAGTGTTCTCCACACCTCCAAAAACTGTAATCAATATGTAACTTTTATTTTTACATTGTCCTTATTTTATATATGCCATACAAAAACTACATATACTTTAAGCTGAAAGCTGAAGTCTTCAGAACAGTATTTAAGAAAGTAAATCCTCTCTGTGAAACTACAATGCATTTTAAGATGATTTGAGGAATGGTTTTATTATAAATTATGTACCAATGAGAACATGAAGGCTTTCTAACGTCATCACTCAGACAAATACCCTATTTTTAACTTCCTAAAAAATACCCAGAGTAGTAAAATAACACTAAATATAAGTGGCAATCAAACTGGACTAGAAATAAGCATGCATTTCTCTCAGTGCTTATCAATACTTCTTAATTAAACATGCAAATTTGCCTTAATTGTTAAAAGGACCAAATTACTGAATGGATGCGTTTGTTCCGTATTTGTCATATTGTATCCGACTGCATCTTGTATATCATTTTCCTCGCTGTGATACAAAGTCCTCATGTTCTGAAATAATATTCCAAAATCAAATCATTGGGAAAGTAGAAATAAAGAAAAAAGATAATACTAAGTAGTTGGCATTAATGTCCAAGCTGCAGTAAATTACACAATGTGGCCCTATTTCCTGTATCAGGAACCGAGAGCTCTAAATTAGTGGCTCTTATTGAAGGATCCAGTTCATGTGAGAATTCCTAAATAAGAAAAATGTCTTGCAGGAGATCTTTAAATGGTTAAGTTTCCTCCGCATACGTTACTGGGGTGTGGTGAACTTTCTGTGTTTCTCTATTGGTGCGTATCAGTGCTGTGCGAGGACGAGGCCCATGCTGGCCCACCGGGGATGCACCGAGCATGGTTTCTTATTTACGCCCCTCCTCCTCCCTCCCGTCCCCTCCTCCCGGTCCCCTCCTAATCTGTAAGACCATTTTCCGGTTTCCAGGCAAAGATTTTCTCCCACTGCATGCAGTGTTTTAAAATGAATATACATGCATTGTTCAATGTTATTTTCATCATCCTCTTGTTAAAAGAAAATAGTAAGAAAGGTCTACAAAGCCAGATAATACTCTTTGGTACTCTTTTGGCTAAAGCTCGAATGTGTCCCCCAAAAAGCATTGCTGAGAATTTAATTTTCAATCCACCGAGTGTTGAGAGGTATGACCTAATGAGAGGCTATTAAGACTGTAACTGTAATGCATTGACCATTGTCACAGGCTGGGATGAGCTCAGCCCCTTTTCCTGCGTGTCTCCCTGTCTCTCCTGTACTTCTACGTTCTGCCCTCACAGCACACAGCATTTTATGAAACTTTACACACAATTCTTTAAAAAAAACCCTTTAAGCTATGTCCTATATTAAAAACCTGCTCATAGATAAAAGCCTGAATATATCTAGACATGGAAAGTCCTTGCTAAAGAACCCCAGAAATAATGTTTATCCTTTCTTTCTCATAATTTCTTTGAAATCTCAGAGAAAAGAATTAATATGTTAATGGTATGCACTGTAAAATTACCATAAAGACCCAAGTAACAATTCTTTACATTTTTCAGAAAATTCAAGCCATAAGTAGCTATGATATAACACTTTTTAACATGGATAAAGTATTTTTATTGATCTTTTTCCTTCTTAAAATTACTAGCTGATTTAATTGGAGTCACTATGGCGCATACACTGTGGATAAAAACAGAGCGAGCTGCCTTTTTCACTGCAGATTTTTCTGACCATTTTAGGAACCATTTTCACATAAGAAAAGTGTTTTCAGTTGTGTTTTCAAAGTTGTTTCCCTTCCAGTCGGGCCCTGGAGTTTCATGTTAAATTGCACAGTGGATGAAAGCATAATGGGAGGGACACACAACTCACAGAAGTCAGGCAATTAAAAAGGAGCTGGTAATGCCCATGTAGAAGTGGCGAGATTGTCATCTGTCTGCTGTGCCTTAACTAAGCAAGAAAAATACTCAAGGTTATTAATCATTCAATTTTCACAGCAGTGCGCCAGCATGAATTCATTTAGCACAGCTACTTGCATTATTTTCGACACATTAGGAAAAGGATTGTTCCGTCAAGCTGGTCCTCAACCTCCCCCTTCCTCCAGGATGGTGTGCTAATCTGTTATCAGCTCACACGACCGCCACGTGGGGCACGCACATCACGCCTTCCTCCAGGTCTCCTTCTTGGGGAGGATAAAAGCAAACAACTTCAGACAAAGAGACTCTCACCAGAGCAGTGGACTCTAGATGAGCCCACATGGAACTCACCAGGTGAGGGGCCTATAAAAGCGTGAAGTCCAAATGAGAGGCTCGAGGGCACCCGGGCTGGCAGGGCCAGTACCCGCCCCTTTCCTTTCTTTGTCGGCCCAGGGAGCTGCCGGTCAGTCATGGAGCAGAGTCCCGGACTCCGATTCCACCACACCAGGATCGGTCGCAATGGTTTCATCAGAAAATCACTGAAGAAACATAGTGCTCCTTCTCTAAGTCCGCCTGGTAACCTTTGCTCATATATAAACAGCTCTGCTACCGCGGCTCAGCAGAAGAAAGAGCTGACTGAAAAGTATTTTCTGGACTTCAAGGACCACCTGATATCTCTCTTCTTTCCTTCCCTGCTGTTTCCATAATGTTATGGCTTATTTTGCTTTATATTCCTATTTACCAATGAGAAGTGGGCACCGAGGAGCGCTGAGTATCTCCCACTGAGGAAGAACCGGTCCACATGGAGCAGGCACCTGGCTTTCCCAGCGCCGTGGATGAGCCCTGGATTCTTCTTGCTCACTCCTTCGCAGCTGTGATCGTATAGTTATCCTCCTCCCTCCGCTGCCAGTCTCTTACTCTGCATGACGCTCTTTCCATCACCGTACACACACGTTTCAGAATCATTTAAAGTTAAGGACCCTCTGGCCATCACCCTTTCCAACAGCCTCATTTTGAGTACTCGTCTCCGGAAGGGGTGCCCGTGACCACTGTCTCCACCATATCTATCAACATTTTCATTGGCATTTTTCTGTTTTTGCATCTAATTATGCTCCACTTCTTTTTCTGAAATATTTTTAAAGAAATCTTAGCTATTGTTATGGTTTATGTTTGGATGTCCCCCCAAAGCCTCATGTGGTCGTGAGGGGTGGGATTTTCAGATGCTGCCAAATCTCGAGCTTGTGATTGGTTTGTTGTCTAGAGGTGGGATTGGTGGTGTGAATGCTACATATGCCCTAGGGCCAGTAGCCCTATAGTATATGGTATATACTAGTATATAGTATATAGTATATAGTATATAGTATATAGTATATAGTATATAGTATATAGTATAAGGGAGAAAGGAGGCCTGTCTCTCCTTTTTTGCTCTTGTTGCTTTTGCTACCTTCTGCCACCATGAACTGTTGCCCCTCTTCCAGGCCACCCTGCCTTGGAGCCAGCAAGGGTTATGGATGGAAACCTCTACAAATGGTGAGCTAAATAAATCTTTCTACACTTAATTTTGGGAATGAGGAATTTTGTCTCAGCAAAAAAAGAAAAGTAACCAACACAGCTATCATATCTGTGTGTGAAATACTTTAGTCTATATCCCTCAGATAAATCCATTTAAAATAATGACAGTGCTATTACCACACCTAAAGTAACAATAACCATGAATGACCCAATATCTCGTTAATGTTCAATTTCTCCTGATTTTCTTAAAAATGTAACATTCCCTTGTCCTTTAACATGCCATTTACTGAGCTGGGTGTAGTGGCACACAACTGAGGTCCCAGGTACTCAGGAGGCCCAGGCAGGAGGATCAATGCCAACCTGGGCAACCCCCTCACAAAGCAAAGCAAAGCAAAGCAAAACAGGGCAAGGCAAGGCAAAGCAAGCACAACAAATCAAAACAAGTCATAAAATACCATTAACGTGTTGTAGCAACTGAGTCACATGTCCAGTGGCATCTGGTTGGTGACATCTTTATGATGTCATTTAACATGTCCACCCACCCACCATATCTCTTATGGGGTATTAGTTAGATCTACACCAAGATTTGGGTCTCTTGGGGAGGGTTCAAGTGCCAATATTGGCTATATTAATAACTTTGATCCAGAGTTTTCCTTAAAAAAGTAAGTCAACATTTTTTCCCCGTTCTCAGCTTTTAAAACCTGCTGTTCTGATCGTCTCACAGGGCCGCCCCACTTCAGTCCTTCCTGATGTTCAACAGAAAGCTGCTACTTCAAAGTGAATGTTACCAGAAGGAAAACTCCTAATATTCTGACAATAAAAGAACAAGTCTACCCTGTGAACACCAGCACTTTTGCTGCATTGGGAAGCAGTGTGGCTTTTACTGTATAAGATGCATCCTTCTCAACTCAGGGAACCTGCTTCATTGACTTCTGTCTTCCAAATCAATATATTTTTAAAAAATTTTATTCTGCTATGTTTTTAATGTGTCCCCCAAAGTCAGGTGTTGGAAATTTAATCCTCAAAGTCATGTGCCAATGAATGAGTAGAACCTTCAGAAGGTGATTCAGGGCCCTCATGCATGAATTAAATTGTCCATGGACTGCTGGGTTATTTAGGGGGTGCCTTTGTCATAACAGCAAGCTCTGGCTGGTACGCTTGCTCTACTTGCTATGTCCTGCTGTTCTCAGTGCCATAATAAGCAAGAACCCTTAACAAGCTATGGGTGCCATGTTCTTGGGGGTCCCAGCCTCCGGAACTGGAAGACTTATCGGCAGCTCTTTATAAATACCAACCCTCTGGTATTTTATTACAGAAACAGAAATCAGATTTGCACATATGCTATCAGCATTTGAACATATTTCAATTTAAAAATGACCTAAAAATACTTTCTTTTAGACCATCAACCTTTTCCATTTATCTCTTTTGTCCTGATACACAGCAAAACATTTTGAAGGAGTTCTCTCTACTTATCATGAATTCACGCTTACCCTCCCACTCACATCTCAACTAAAATCATTGCAATCTGGTTTCTTCCCACCAATTTCATTGAAATTGGAGTCCTCAGGGAAATTGGCAATCTCTACATCTGTAAATCAAGTGAACACTTCTCAATTCTTATCTTGGTTTAATGCCTAGAAATGTTTGACTCCTCTTTTACTGAAAACTTTCTCTGTTTTGTTAAAAGATAAAGATATTGTGGCTGAGCCGGGCGTGGTGGCGCATGCCTTTAATCCCAGCACTTGGGTGACTGAGGTAGGCGGAGCGTTGTGAGTTCAAGGCCCGGCTTGGGCTACAATGCAAGCACAAGATGGGCCTGAGCTACATAGTGTGACCCTGCCTCAAAAAACTTGGACCGGGAGTTTGGCTCAGTGGCTGAAGCGCCTGTTAGGCGTGAGGTTGTGAGTTTGATCCCCGGTGCCACAAAAAAAAAAAGATATTGTGGCTGACTCCAAAACAAATGCTGAAACTTTTTGCTACTTCCAAGGTACCTCCAAATGGATGATTTTACCACTTGCCACGTCTGTTGGAAGGCCAATATCATCATACATAGGAGGACCCCAAAGTGGTATCTCTATAATGCTGTGCTATCATGGGTCCAAGACTTGCACTGCTTCTGTATTTCATAATTTCAACTTTGGTATTAATTTGGTATTAGTTTCCACTTCTAAGAATTAATTCCTATTTACTTCATATAGAGAATTTTAATCAGATAAGTAACACGTTTGGAGGACAGTCTTTTTTTTTTTTTTTTTTTTGGCGGCACCAGGGATTGAACTCACAACCTCGTACCTGCCAGGGCAGGCGCTTAAACCACTGAGCCAAACTCCCGGACAGTCCATATTTTTAAGGAAGCATATATTTTTAAAATTTTCTTTTACTCTGGACAAACAAGACTTAGTCTTTCTTCAAAAATTAGCTGGTTAGAATGGTGAACAGAGACTGGAGAGAGATTTCTTGGCCATCATATCTGAGAAATGTTTGTGCACTTGAAATGGTGATTTTTTTTAAGTTCTTGAATCCCAAGTAGATAAGTAAAAGTGAATTAGAATAACAAATATCAGTCCTGAATAGGTCTTGCTGGGTAAGGAATTTTATTAAAATAATGAGCTATACTCTATTAAGTCTGTTATGTGCTTTAAGGTACCCTGATCCTCACTGTCCATTTGCAGCCAAACTAAGTCCTTAACACACTGAAGTTTTTACCAAACAAATTTTTTAAATAAAAATTACTGGTATTTTTCTTCACAAAGATACTCTAAGGACATAGTATTACTATCTAGAAAAGGCTAACACAATCATAACTATATTTTTTGATACTGATTTGTGATCCTACTTAAGCTGTTTTATGGCATCTTTTGTCTTAGCTTCATAGCAGTAAAGAGAATTTTACCTTCATATTAAGAAAATAGTAATATTTGGGCTTTAAGAAAAACCACTAACTATAATTAGTATATGCTTATTTAAGTTAAGTATTAAAGTTTTAGTGGGGGCAGTCTAAGATTATGAAGCTGAAAAATATATTTGTTCCTTTCAAGACTTGACATTATATATGATACCACATTGATTTTGGAGAAAAATATCATTGTTTAGTTAAAAGTACTTGGTTGCTATCACAGAAATCTTGGTAAAAGTCAGATACTAATTATGACTTATAGTAATGTCAATTATGTTGTATTTGTGTATAACTTAACAAGGTTATGCAATTGTGAATTGCTTGCATTTTCTACTGAGTTTTTCATAAATTGTATTCAAAATTAAGATAAATATTTTGGAGTACTGATTTCAAACTTGAAAAAATATTCTGATTAAATAATAAATTTTACTGCTGAATATGCTAATGTTAATTTCTGTCTTTCAAATAGACACAGGAATAGCTGTACCATTATGTAAAAATAACAAAGATGCAGTGCTCACATATGGTCTGTGTCTCGGTTACTTTCCGCAAGCTAGCATAAAATACCCGACGCCCACCAGTTCAGGGAGGAGAGGTTTGTTTTAGCTCGTACTTCGTAGAGGTTTCAGTCCACAGTCAGCTGGCTCCCAGGCCGGGCAGCAAGGCGAGCAGAATCAGTCCACAGCCCGGCGGCAGGAGGCGGCGGTCCAGGGAGCAGAGGGCGGGAGCAGAGGGAGGGGCCTCCCGTGCCACCCCGTGGCCCCGCCCCCACCAGGCGCTACCTCCCTGCCTCACTTTGTGCCATGAACCCACTGGCGCACTGAGCCACTGTGAGCATCACACCCCGACCCAGGCCCCTCCCGAAGCCCCCCACGAGCACACGAAGCTACCAGAGCACGCATAATACCTTTCCTGTGACCCGCAGTAAGAATTCTGGATGTGCAGAGACCCTGGGTTCTCAATATGAAAGCGCTCTATGTACAGACTGCATAAAAACAAAAACTCGAGACTTCGGTTCATTACGAGACAGGCCCTTGCTATGCCGCCAGGATGATCTCAGATTCCTGGGCTCAAGTCCTGGCCCCCAGAGCCTCCCAAGTGTAGCCACGCTACCAGCTAAAATTCTGCTTGCTTGAGGGGTCTTGGATTTGAACCCAGGACCTTTGCACTGAGTTACATTCCTAACCTTAAAAAATTTTTGTTTTTTGGTTTTAATTTTCAGGCAAGATCTTGTTAAGTAATCCTGGATGGCCTCAAACTTGTAATCTTCCTGCCTCAGCCTCCCAAGTTGCTGTGATTACAGGTATGTGCCACTGTTCCTGGCTAAGTTTTTGCTCAAACAAAAAACACTGTTAAGAAAATTAAAGTATATACTACAAACTGAGAGAGTGATATATGTATGAAGGAATGGTAACTAGAACATACAAAGCTCTGTCACAATTCAAATTTAGGAAAGTAAACAATCTAAAAACACTTAAAAATAAAACAGAATGATTTGCAAAAGAAGATTTAGAAATGGCCGAACAAGCACGGGGAAAATGTTCAACCCCAACAGTCATCAGAAAAGACAAATTGTCACTCTAAAGACATCCAGCACCCATTCACAAAAGGGCTGAAATTGAAAGGAATGAAAATGATTAGTAGAAACTGGAAATCCCTGAAAATTCCAAGATACAGCAAGAACATGCAGAAATGGAACCTTTGGGCACTGTTGGTATAAGATTAAGTAGAACCTGGAAACCCCTGAAAATGCCAAGACACAGTGAAGATGTGTAGAAGGGGGCCCCCAGGCACTGTTGGGGAGAATATATATCTCACACACTGTTTCTGGAAATGCCAAGTGGCAGAGCCCATTTGGAAAAAAGGCCCAGCACGTTCTTACAGTCAAACCCACATGCACCGCATGGCACAGTAGCTGCGCTCAGACGTATTTGTTAAGAGAAATGACAGCACAGGTCCATGAAAATGCCTGGTGGTGACCGGACACGGGGCCTCGTCCACCAAAGCTAAACACGGGGAAAAACGTGAGTAGCTAGCAGGGAGAGGATGGAGGAGGTCAGGAGACCTCGGGTTGGGGGCAGCCCTGCACCTGTGAGTTCTCTGGGCTGTTCACCCCAGACACGGGGCCCCCAGGAAAGGGAGGTGGGAGGCCCACATGAGGAGAGAGCCAGGAAGCGGCCTGCACGCTGCTGTATCCGAGGACAGGGCTCACTCAGGGCAGGTGGCTCTGTGGGAGAGGGGAGTCCCTGTCTGGGTGCACGCAGCCCCACTTGCTCTGCAGCTCCCAGGAGTGGCTGTCACCGCACTGAGGGAAGAAGGGGACCCCCAACATTACAACTAGCTTGGGCCCCAGAAAGGGGGCCGTGACTCAGTCCCAGCTCAGGGGAGATCTGCACAGAGGGCCTGAGTATGGAGGGACCCTGCAGGGACAGTAAGGATGGGCACTGAGGCCTGGCAGGAACAGAGTCTGCTCTTGGGGTGCACACAGCCCCTCAGAGCAGACACGGGACACATCCTGCCTGGCCTGGCCTGCAGAAGGGCAGCCCGGAAACGTGCGAAACTTTGTCTGTGCTCCAGACCCATCAGGACCCCCAGGCAGTCTGCATTCCTGGTCCCTTGGCCTCAGGAAAAGAGGGAACACAGTCCTGCCCCTGGCCAGCCCTGGGTCTCCCGGCCACAGCCCTGAGGGTGCAGCTCGGCCTCCTGCACGCTCTGCCTGGCCTCTGGTTTGACAGAGGCAGCGACTTCTGGGATACTTCTGACTTCAGTATAAATGCCTCCGAAAGGAGGAGTACTGGATCGGTTTCTGTTTTGCCTTCTCTACTTCCTTTCTTCTTTTCTTCCTTTCCTTCTCCTCTGCTCCTTTTCTCCCTTCTTCCTCCTTCCTGGAGTTGAATTTTCTAAGTAAAGGAAGCTTAGGTGTGCTCGTAAGTGTTCACAAATGTTAATTATTGCTTTTAATTGTTTTTTCTACTAGGTTTTGAACCCAGGGACTTTGCATTCAGCTACATCACCAGCCCTTTTTCTTTTTTCTTTTGGAATAAGGTCTTAAGGAGTCACTACATTGTCCAGTATGGCCTTGAACTTGCCAATGCTCCTGCCTCAGCCTCCCAGAGTGCTGGGATTGCAGGCTGCACCACCAACCCCAGCTTGCTTTTACTTCCGTGATACCTTAGCACATCAGGTTGTGTTGTCCCGCAATTCTCTCATAGATTTTGCTAAAGCTCTGCTTTGTTAGTTCATTAACTGAATTCAATCTATGTATTTTCACTCACTTTCCACTTATATCCGCCCCTTTTCTACCCCTCACAGCCTCTTCAATCACCCTTTCTTTCTTGTGTATCATCCAGCAGGATCTGTTTTTCTGTTTTCTTCCTGTTTCAAAGTGTGGAGAACATCAGTATGTATGTATAAGTACCCAAGTGTTAATTACTCATTTTTTCTTCTATGGTGTCTTCCCGTGTCTTTTTGGGCTCTCCTTCAACTGAAAGAAAGAGAACCTCCACATTAATAAAATGAAAAAGGTGAAATTACAACAGACACCACTGTAATCCAGAGGATGATCAGAAATTATTTTCAAAATTTGAAAATCTCAAAGCAATTATTAAATTCCCAGACACAAATAACCTACTGATACATACAACCTAAATTTGAATCCAGAAGATTGCTAAGGCTTGTGTCCAGTGTCCTCTCAAAGCCTCATGCGCTTGCAGTGGAAGTTTTCTGAGCTGGCTGGATCCAGGTGTGTGATCCTGGAGGTAAATGTGTGATGCTGGGATTAAGGTGCCTGACTACTAAATCACTCCCCCAGTTGGTCTGGCATAGCTGTGGATGTGGGTAGCAGGAAGGCCCACACGGTGTGGGAGGCACCGCCCTAGAGGCGGATGACCTGAAAGGTAAAAATGGGGGTCGGGCCGCTGCTCCTCTTTGCTGCTCCGCTGATTTGCTGCCTTCTCCCTGCTGCGGACTGTCTGTCCTCTGTGATGCATTGTGCCTTGGAGCCAGCCCGCGATGGACTGAAACCTCTACAAAATGTGAGCCCAAAATAAAGCTTTCCTCCTTTAACTTTGGCTGTCAGGTGTTTTGTCTTAGCAATGAGAAAAGTACCTAAGACAAAAATCTAAAACTAATAATAAGCAATGAGATTGAATCAGTAATAAAACCTCTTCCAAATAAGAAAAGTCCAGGACCAGATGCATTTACAGCAGAATTCTACCAGAGCTTCATAGAAGAGCGGGCACCAAGGTTCCTCAGACTTTTCTGTAAAGTAGAAAGGAAGTTATCCTCCCAAATTCGTTCTGTGATGCAGCGTTCCCCTGGTACTGAAGCAATACAAGGAGTCAACAAAAAAGGAAATTACAAACAAATATCATTGAGGAACATAGATTCAAAAATCCTCAGTAAGATCCTCACTCACAGAAATCAGTATCATATTAAGACAATTGTACATCGTAACTAAATTGTTTTTTTCCTGTGATGCAAGGATGGTTTGACATATATAAATCAATAAATACAATACATCACATATAGAATCAAAGATAAAAGTTATAGGGTCATCTCAGTGGATACTTAAAAGTCTTTGGCCTAGTCCAAAACCATTTTGTAATTAAAAACTCAATGGAAAACAATATGAAGGACCTTATCTCAAAATTCTAAAAGCTATATATGGCAAATCCACAGCTAACAACATATTAAATGGAGAAAAAAGAAAAAAAAATTCCCCCTAAAGTCTGAATTAATGCTAGGGTGCTCCCTCCACCCACTCCTAGTCAACATGGTTCTCAAAATGTTAGCCAGAGAAATCAGGGAAGAGAAAGGAATAAAGGGAATATGAATAGTGAGGAAGAAGTCAAATAATTCCCGTTCGCAAGTGGTCCAACTTGTCACGTAGATGATAGAAACTCCACCAGTTGTCTTTCTTTCAGATCTGATTTTAAAAACTCAGCAAAGTGGCGAGATGGGAATCAACATGTAAAAATTAATTGTGTTCTTATATACCAATAGGGGAGAAATTCCACTTGGATAGAAATCAGGACAACAATTCCATTCACAACAGCTTTAAAAAATCAAATACCTAGGACTCAATCTAGCCAAAGTGGTGAAAGATCTCATAATGAAAACGACAGACTCTGAAGAAAGAAACCGAGGGGGCGTTGGAGGGTGCGTCCTCTAACCCCAGTACTCTGAGATGCTGAGCATCAAGGGTCTGAGCCCAGCCTGGGAACTTCGTGACTTATTGAGACACCATCTCAAAATAAAAAATAAAAAAATTTAATGGGAGGTATAGCTCAGTGTAAAGGCCATGTACTGTGCAAAAAGAAAATAAGAAATGGAAAGCCACTTTTTATTCTTGGATTAGCAGAGTTAATATTGCTACAATCGCCACACTATCAAAAGCAATCTATAGATTTGGTGTATTGTCTAGTAAAAAATACCAGCGAAATTCTTATAGAACTAGGAAAAGTAATCATGATTTCATTTGAAATCCAAAAAGATCCAGAATAGCTAAGGCAATTCTGAGAAAAAAAAAAATGCTGGAAGCATCACAATACTAGCTTCAAGCTATTATGAAAAGCCACAGTAGCAAAACAACATGATACATCACAAAAACAGAAAGGTAGATCAAAAGGATAAAAGAGAAGACATAGAAACAAAAATGAGCACCTACATCCCTCTGCTTTTTGACAAAGAGGCCAAAAACCTGCTGGAGAAAAGACAGAATCGTAACAAATGGTGTGTGAAAACTGAAAAGGCACATGGGAATTGAAATTAGATCCTTATCTCTCACCTTGCACTAAAATCAAATAGAAGTGGGTCATAGACAAAGATCTAAAACTGGAAACACTGAAACTTCTGGAATATAAGTAGGGGAAACACTTGAAGCCCCGGCACAGGAAAAGACTTTTTTTTTTTTTTTTTTTTTTTTTGCAGCACCGGGGATTGAACTCACAACCTCGCGCCTGCCAGGGAAGGCGCTTAAGGCACTGAGCCAAACTCCCTAGTTTTTTGAGGCAGGGTCGCACTATGTAGCTCAGGCCGGCCTTGTGCTCGCGTTGTAGCCCAAGCCGGCCTCGAACTCACAACGCTCCACCTACCTCAGCCTCCCGAGTGCTGGGATTAAAGGCATGCACCACCACGCCCAGCTAGGAAAAGACTTTTTTAACAGCACTCCAAAAGTACAGGAAATAATATCAAGGATCAACAGTGGGACCATAGCAGATTAACAGACTTCTACCCAGCGAAGGAAACAATTAACAGAGTAACAGACAAACTGCTGACTGGGAGAAAATCTTTGTTAGCTGCTCTACTGCTGAGAACTAATGTCTAGATCACTGAACAAATTTATAAAGTTAACCCCCATAAAACAATGAATCCAATAACAAAGTGGGCAAATAAGCTGAATGAAGAAGACATGCAAATAGCTAAGGTACCCATCAAACCGTGTTCAACATCTCTCGCTATCAGAAAAATGGAATTCAAACTACACTGAGATTTCATCTCAACCTAGTCAAAATAACAGGTATTCAGAAAACTAAAAGCAGTGGACCCTGGTGAGGAAGCAGGGAAAGGAGCCCCCTGCTGCAGGGCTGGGGGGAAGGTAACCTAGTGCAGCCACTATGGGAAGCAGTGTGGCGGTTCCTTAAGAGACTGGACACGGAAACACCATCTGACCTACCTATACGGCTTGGGCATTGTCCCAAATGAATTAAGGACTTTATACTGCAGTGATGCTTGTGCATCCAGGTTTTTATCAGCACAATTCTCAATGGCTAAACCGTGCCTGTCAGCAGATGAATGGATAAAGAAAATGTGGTATATCAGAACGAGGGAATATTACCCCACTGTGAGGAAGAAAATAAGTTATTTGGAAAAAAAATGGATGGAACTGCAAACCATCTTGTTGATTGAAACTATCCAGACTCAGAAAATATTGCTTATTTTCTCTCACATGAGAAAAATAAAATACATAAATCTATAAATAATTAAAATAAAAGAGAGTGGATGGGAGATCAGGAGGGAGACTTCTGGAGATGGGGAAGGGCACAAAGGGGAGGGGAGAGAGACAGAAGAGAGCAGGGGATATAAACTGATACGCTGTGTTAAATGCATGCACCAACTTCTCCAAATAAACTTCATCATCATGCAATACTAGCATACACTAATAAAATACACTAAAAAAGTGAAATTACAGAGGATAATACCAAAATGTAGAGGATTATTAGAAATTCTTTTGATAATTCCAGTAAATCAGAGACTCTCAGGAAATAGAAATATTCTTAGACATACCTGACATACCAAAATTGATAAAAAAAAAAAACACTTAAACAGACCTACAATAAACAGTGCCATTGATCCAGTACAGTAATGAGAATTCTATTAACCAAGAAAAGCCCAGGATCTGAAATTTACCTGATCTTTAGAGAACTAACACCAATGCTCTTCAAATTTTTCAGGTAATTCGGTAGGGAAAAAAATGCTTCCAAATTGATTCATTTTTATTTTCTTTATTCTTAACTTTCATTTTGGTTAGTATATCTTTGCAGTACACAATGATTATATTAATTGTGGGGACTTGGTACATGTTTATAATACATTACCATTCTATTTATATCCTTATCTTTCCCCTCCATCTCCAAATTTATTCTATTAAGCCAGCATTACCTTGATACCAAATCCAAATAAGGATTCAACAAAAAAGAAGGTTATAGGCCAGTATCTTTGATGAACATAGATGTAAATTGCTCAATAATATTCTTCCATATAGAATTCGACAAATGATTGAAAAGATCATATTTTATGACCAAGTTGATTTCATCTGAGGGATACAAGGATGGTTCAACCTACAAAGATCAATAAGTCAGTAAATGCAACACACCACAGAAATATAATCAAGAATAAAAAAAAATCACATTTTCTCAGGTGCAAAAAGAAAAGTCTTCATGAAAATCTGACATTCCTTCATGATAAAAATTCACATGAAAATGTCTTATCTCAATGTGATAAAAGCCATATATGACAAACTCACAGCCCACAACATACTGAATTATGAAAAACTGAAAGCATTTGCTTTAACACCACTCAAGAGAAAAGGATGTGCACTGCTATGCCTCCCTTTCAATATAATATTCAGAACTTAGCCAGAGCGATAAGGCAAGAGAAAGGAATAAAAGGGATGTGTGTGGGAAAGAAAGAAGTCAAATCATCCCTGTTTGTGGGTGATGAGATTCACAGAAGACCCAAAAACCTTCACCAGAGGAGTTTCAGATCTGATGAACAAACTCAGCAATGTGGGAGGATACAAAATCAATACACAAAAATCAGTTGTCTTCCCATACAATAACAATGAACTCAAGGAGAAATAAATCAGGAAAACAGTGCCATTCACAGTAGCTTTTAAAAAATACCTAGGAATCAACATAACCAAGGAGATTAAAAACCTTCATAATGAAAATTTTAGAACTTAGAAGAAAGAAATTGAAGAAGACATTAGAAAATGGAAAGACCTCCCTTGTTCCTGGACTGGCAGAACTGATACTGTAACAAGGTAGGTATATTATAAAAATCAATGTATAGTTTAATGCAATTTCTGTTAAAACACCAACACTGTTTGCAGAAATGCATGCACACACAGACAGATAAAAAAATTCATAAGAAAGCACAAAAGACCCAACATGGCCAAAGCAATTCTAAGCAAGAGAAAACTGGAGGGATCACAATATCAGATTACAAAGCCACAGTACAAAAAACGCATGGTACTGACACAAAACAGCCCTGTAGACCAATGGAATAGAACAAAAGAAAAACCAGCAACCCCATGTACCTTCAGTCATCTGATTTCCAACAAACGGGCCAAAACTAACATTGGCAAAAAGGCACCTGCCGCGACCCACGGGGCTCCTGAGGTTCTTGGGGTGAAGGACCATGAGAGGATGAGAAAAATAAAGAAAGAGACAAAGCTGGGGCCAGGTGGAGCCCTTACCCTCCTGATGGAAGGAAAGGTACTGCTCAACCAATGCTGTGTGTTTATTTATATACTGGGAAGGGTCACGTCAATTTCAGCCCCTCTGCCTAGCAACCCAGGCCTGGATTGTTTAGGAGCCTCCTGTTTTTCTGGGCTGTAGCAAATTTTTCACATGGCTGACCCAGCTGCTCCCTGTTACTTTGGTAAGGTCATGTGTGGGTCATTTTCCAGCTTCAATGGCTCCCAACAGACACCCTCTTGACAAATGGCCCTGGGAAAACTGGGCATTCACATACAAAAGAATATCTCATACTCCATATCTCAGTGTATACTCACATCAAATATAAATGGAGCAAAGAGCAAGGTATAAGACCAGAAATCTTGAAAATGCCAGTAAAAAACAGAAACATTCAGAACCATGGGCACAGGTAAATCTTCCTACATATACTCCAATAGCACAGGTAATGATACTGAGAATTAATGGGTAGGAACATATAAATTAAAAAACTTCTACATAGCAAAGGAAACATTCCACGCAATGAAGAGACAACCTACAGAATGGGAGAAACTACTCTTCTGATAGAAAAAAGAATTAATGGGTGGGAACATATAAATTAAAAAGCTTCCACATAACAAAGGAAACATTCCACACAGTGAAGAGACAACCTGCAGAATGGGAGAAACTACTCTTCTGATAAAAAACAACTATTTAGAATATATAAATAACCCCCCCCAAAAAATAACTCAATCAAGAAATTGGAAACTGAATTGAATGACACTTCTCCACAGAGGTACAACTGCTTGATGAGTACATTTAAAACCTGTTCAACAGTTTTGATCATCAGGGAATACAAATCAGAGCAGCTCTGAGATCTCATCTCATCCTAGTCAGAATGGCCTTTGTCGAGAATAAGTAAGTACTGGCAAAACTGCAGAGAGGAGAGAAACTCTTCTACCTTGTTCAAGGCAATGTAACTGGTACAACCACTATGGAAATCAGCAGAGATTCCTTCAAAACCTAAAAATAGGAATGCCACTTGACACAGCTAAAACTCTCCTTTCTTCTTCAAAGAACTCAGGACATCATCCTATAGTATTATCTGCATTTCCATGCCTATGTCAGCTTCACAACTGTTAAGCTTTAGAAACCACCTGGATACCTATCAGGGGATGCGCGGATAAACAAAATGTGGTATATGTGCATGATGGGATATCATTTGGCCCTAGGGAAGCATGACATGATGTCACATGCAGGAAACTTGATGGAACTTGTGGTCATCATGCTAAACAAAATAAACTAGAGCTGGAAAGTTAAATATTACATGCTATCTCTATATGAGAAGCCTAAAATATAAGTAGATATGTGAATAAAAGGAGAGATGATGTGCAACTAGGAGGTAGACTCTTAGAGATGGAAAAGTGGGTAAGGGAGATGTGGGGTGGGACTGAAGGGGAGACATGTCCTATGCATGCGCCAGTTCTCCAAAATGAGCATCCAGGCCCTACATCACACACACGTGCCAGCTAAAAATAAAAGGAGCGGATGGGTAAACTGAGGTACGTTTATGCAGTGGAATACTACTTGACAATAAATAGTCACTGAATTCCGTCACATGCTGCAAGGTTAATGTATCTGAACACCATTTTGCTAATTGCAAGAAGCCGGACATGAGACATTCACTAGCGGATGAGCCATCGCGTGACCTGTGGGAAAGCCAGGCGTGCAGAGGTCAGCTGGTGCCATGTGAGCAGCCGGTGCAGGTGCAGGGGGACCCACTCTGCCTGGGCGAGGAGGTGCGGACAGTGACAACGTGTTCTGTACGAGATGGTGACAGCAACAGCGGGAGCACTTGACACACTTGAAATGGGCGTGAGTCACTGTTTGCAAACCGTGTGTCCTTACACTGGGGGGAGTGTCAAAAAATAGAAGAAGAATGAAATTAGAAGCCAGTTTGGAACCTATTTTCTATACACAAACTGACAATAGTTACTATGGAGAAGAAATGAAAAACGCTTATACATCCACAAAATAAAGAAGAATAACCCCGTAGAGAAACTGTTAATGGAAGTCAGCAGGGATTTTCTAGATTGAAAACAAGTACTTCTAAAACTACTTGGAAGAATGAGCAATTTCAGTCATTAGGCAAAGACACACCATTTATACCTCCAGGCTGGTAAGGAGGTAGAGACAGGGTAGAATCATAACCAGCTTTCCTAGTGCACTTCGTAGCATCTTGTTAATTAAATACATTCGTATCCTATGAACTGTAATCCTGGGTATGGGCCATCCACAAAATCAGACAGAAGCATAAAAATGTCCATAAAAGCATTCTTTCTAGAAACAAAAGCCCTCAAAAACAGTGTAGATACCTACTGAAATGAAAAAGGGCCGATAAACTGAGTAGTTTCATAACAGAAGACTAACGTACAGTTAGAAGCAATAAAAATGAATGAATTAAAACTATATGTGCTAATATAATTTTTTTTCTTTTTTTTAGCCAGAGTCTTACTACGTGACTTGAACTTACTCTGTAGCCCAGGTTAGCCTTGAACTTGCAGTAACCCTCCTGGTTCCGCCTCCTGAGTATCGGAATTATGGGTATACACTAACATGCCTGGCCCTGTACACACAAATACTAATCTTTAAACAGTTTGAATAAAAAAAAAGAAGATGAACTATAAATGGACCATTTGTGTAAATGAAAAAACATTTTTAGAAATGTACCCATTCCTAGTAAATCAGTAACACTAAGCAAAATAAATCTTAAAACATTCAAGAGTAGTATATTTTTTGGGGAAGCTGGAATTTAGGATTTGGTGGTCACACACAGAAAGACACATACGGAACATTCCCTTCATGCACTGATGCTTTTGAGGAAGTCCCTCTGAATGTAGAATGGTGATTCGGAGAGGTTGGGAAGGATTGTGGGTACCTAAACACTGATAAACAGAACCACTAAATTTTAGGGTGCAACTCCACTTCATGACAAGCCATTACACAGTTCATGAATAACTAGAAAAGGGGAGCTGGAAGGCTCTTGATGCAAAACAATGACAAGGAGATGAAATGCTGGCTACCTCGGCATGACCGTCATGTCTCGTCTCTATCTGCATATTGACATGGTGCACTGCACCCCATAAATACGTGTAATTATTACATGGTACTCAAAGAGTTTTCAAGTGTCTAAGGAGATGGAAATGTTAACTGCCTTGACTTGACCATTACATGTTGTATACATATATCAAATTATCCACTGTATCCATAAAGTTGTACTATTAAAATAATAATTTTAGAAAATGTGAGGGGAAGATCCTTGATGATGCCCAGGTTCCTCAAAGTGTGAGTTTCCATCTCATTGGTGTTTTTCTTCTGATTATGCTTTATAATGCAGTTTATGCCACAATTTTTTTGTTGTTTTTCAAACGTTCCATTAGAAACACTGAGAAACCGAAAAGCAGTTGACCCGTGTGTTTTATCATACACCATTCTCTACTTTCTTAAAAATAACATAGCTAATACCTTCAAAGAGTCTTCTTTGGAACAGTGCTTTTTTATCTTTCAATTTAGATGTCACTTTTTCAGAAAAGCCATTTCTGAGCACTTTGTGCTATGGGCTACTGGTGTTTAAACGTCTTCACCACTGTCCATTAGGATTACAAGTCCATCTCTGGATTTCCTATCCCGTGTACTTTTCTCGGGGCAGAGGGCTACTTGTTTTGCTTTTCACTGAGCTCTGTGGCCTCAGCCACTCTTGCACCACGGGAAGGTACCGGAAATCTGTATACCCACTGTCCGCGTGGCAGATACCAGCCGTGTCCGGCTTTCCAGCCTTTGGAATGTGGTTAATGAGACTGAGGAAGTACATTTTAAATTCTATTTATTTGTAATTAATTACATTTTCATTAATTTAAAGCAATTTAAATTTAAATAGCAGTGTGTGGTTCTGTGACTGGTAGTGCTAGACGGCAATAGCATCTTGCATTGACTTGCCCTTCACTTACACATTGAACAAGTATCAGAAAATGCAGGATCAATGAAATATGTGGAAGAAGTGAATTGCACTTATTATGTATTTTTTCCTATTTTCTTCACAGATCTGAGTTCTTTCGCCCTGAGAATGACTGATGCATCAGTGATTCGGAACTCCTCTGTGCTGTGAACCTTTGTCTAGGGTGGGAGGAATTCCTAGGTTCTCTCTCTGGAACTCTCTTCTCCCAGAATGCACGAGGAAGCTTGTTAAAGAACCCCTTGGCACAAACTTGAAGAAGCGCCCAGATTGGCAGTGAATTCTTAGGAAGATCTGTAGTTACAGGGCTTATTCAGTTTACCGCGCTCGTACTCTTCTCCCTAAAAACACAAGCACTATTGAAACACGCTCTGAGTTCGTAATAATTTTTTTTTCCACTTAAAACCAACAGAAACCCCAAGTCGCGTCTACCTCAGCGGAGAAGGAAAGTGCTGCTCATGACTGGAATGTCGCAAGTCAAGCTCACTGGAGGTGGCGACAGGGGCGTCTGCCTCCCTGGGGTCCAGTCTCTGGAGGGCTGGACGGACTCTGCTGGCTGTCACTCATCTCTCCGTGCCCTGGATGACAGATGGCAGTGTCCCCGACTGTTCCAGAGATTTACTCTGCTTTGCCTCTCTAGTGGACACCCTCTGCTGAATCCCACGGACCCATGGATCTGACGGTGGAAGGACGAAGGAGAGCAGGGGGAGGGCCTGCTCTTCTCAGAGGCATTTGGCCAGGACAGGGAGAGCGGGGCTTCCCTGGGGAGATCAGGGCATGGTACGGAGGACGGGGACGCAGGAGTGGCTGAAGTCCTAAGAAGGCCGCTCTGTAACCGCTGAAAGGCACCTGTGCTTTTTGCTTGTTTTGAAAAGCTAAGATTTAGAAATGTATTTTGGAGAAAGGCCTTGTTTCGCCTTTGAGTGTCATCCATAGTCATCCAAATGAAACTGACGAGTCGCCCTGAGAACACTGGGGTCCAGGGCTTGTCTCTTCCGCAGCCTGGCCTGCCTGGCCGGGGACAGGCCCTTTCCGAGACGCGGCCCTGGCGATGGTTTCCACACTGGTGCTAATTTATACCTCGTGCTTCACAGAACAAATCTGAAATGTTATAAATAAGACAAGGCCAGCCCAAAAGCCTCCCCTCAGCGATGGGCCTGAGAGTGCAATGGTTTAACTGATCAGCTTTCTAGGTGTGGGGACCCAAACCATACAGGTCGCTTGGCATCAAGTGTGGGGTGAGCTCCATTTCCTGCCGGAGTACACGTTTAGAACCTCTGAGCAGGTGGCGATTGTCCTCCGTATGTCTGGAGAAAATTTTGTTGAGTTTATTTCAGTTAATAACTTTCATACATGTGGAGGTGGAGGTAGGAAGAGATTAAATACAAATGAAATCAGCAAGAAGTAGGAGAGAGAAGTTCTCAAGTATACAAACGCAGCACTGTTTCAATGTTTGAAATTTTATTTTATTTTATTTTTTTGGTACCAGGAATCGAACTCACGACCTCACAATTGCCAGGCATAGTGTTTGAAATTTTAGAGTGAACTGTGTGCCACATAAGGTACAGGGCCCTGGGCCCATGTTGAAATAATGAAAGTGGGCGTGCTTCCTGCCCCGAGGTATAGTAGTAGTGGCATCAAAATAAGCTCCGGGCCGGCAGTGTCCCGAGGTGCAGAGCCCCGGACAGAGCACATCACCTGAAGTGCGTAAAACTTGACGTGTTCTTTGCGCATTGATTTTCTGTTGGACACACAGTGACATATGGCGCGGGAGGGGTTACTGCCCGTGCTTGTTTACTCACCCCCCAGGCCTCTTCCAAGTGCAGATTTTTGCTACAAATTCATCTCTCTGAGTCATTTGTGTAAATACACTCTGCAAGACTGTAAAAAGACACCCTCTCCAGGTTTCCCTCTGAGGCATTTGTTTCTTTCAATTATCAGGGGAAATACTCAAAATTCTCAATTTTCATCCACTGCCAGACACAGAACAAAAGGTTTTAGAACGATTTGAGGATCCAATGGTTTCCTTTAGCACAACTTAAGTCTATTTTTGTCCTTGGCATGTGCAAATTCAGGCTCATGTTCCATCATTCATTTCTAGGTACCGTGCGGTTCAACATATTGAACTGCAACCTTCGTCATTCACTCAATGGTACTGAGCTAAGCATTTTACGTAGCAAATTCACAAAAGATATTATTTCACAATTCCCATCTTACTACAAGGTAATAGAAGCTGAGAAAGAGAAGAGGCTGAAGTGGCAGGGAAACCAACACCAGCGGGAGGAAGGGCTTCAGTCTCTGCTCTGCCGCAGCCCTCTCTCTCTCACTCGGCGCCTGCTGTTCATGGCTCCTAATCCCCGTGTTGTTCAACAGCCCGTGCTTCCTGGGAGGCACCAGGGGCTCGTGTGTGCACGCCCGCGCCCCTCCATCTCCGCCCGCGCCCCTCCATCTCCGCCCGCGCCCCTCCATCCCTGCCCGCACCTCCATGTGAGGAGTGGCTGCGTCCAAGCCGCAGTTGGACATCTTTTTAGCTACACCAGCAGCTAACAAAACACCGGGGAACGAAAACCATCAGCCTTCTTGTTTTTTTCTTTTGGCTTTCTCTTCTTAACAGTAGGTGCAAAAACACAACCTCAGCCTCCTGGAACCCGCGGTGTGGCAGAGATGTGAGGACCTCTGCGCCAGGCGGGAGGACGGCCTGCCCTCTGCGCCCCGCCGCCTCCCGGGTTCCTCAGCCCATCAAGCTCCTGGCGCCTTCGGCTGGGGCTGCGTGGAGTCCGCGCTTGGTCCCGGGCTCGGGGAGGATGACGCTGACGCGGTGCCCTGTGTGTCGTTCCCGCGGGCGGGCTGCAGAGCAGGGACCCCGTGGCTGTTAGGCCTTTGGATGCAAAACAAAAGACACGGCAAGGGAAAAGTCACCCCTTGTACCCTGCGGTGATCCAGCTCATCTTAGTGTAGCTTTATAAACACGGGAGGGGCCCACGCCTACCCAAGGTCCCGCACCGGGCTGCATTTCACCTTCTGCGCCCCAGCTCCAGGATGTGGGAGGCCGGGTGAGGCGAGAAGAAAGGACATCGTTCCGCGTGCATGGAGTATCATTTCTGTTCTGTCGGGTCTCTCTCCGAAGACTGACAGAGCTGTCAGATTATTCCAGCCGCCGAGACGCTTTCATCCGAGTTCGGCAGGGATGTATTGCTGCTCTTTAGCTTTTGTTTTCTAAATAGCTGCCCAAAGTTCCGGTAATTTGACAGGTTCGTCTTGGGAGTGATTGCACTCTGAAAGTAATCAACTCCTTCTTGTCAGTGAACACTGTTCCTCATCTCTGTCCCTCTATGCTCACAGGTTTCCTTGTTTACCATGTGGGTTCGTGTCTATTACCTTAGCGTAGGGATACAGGATGAAGCAAGGTTATCAAAAAGAACAGATGGAAGGTAGGAACCTGCTGCCGTCTTGGATTGCTGAGGACGCGGCAGCCAGTGAGCAAGGGTTTCCCCACACGACTACTAAACTGCACTAAGTGCTGTTACAGGACTACCAGTGAGGCACGAGGGAAAACCAAGGATGAGATGTTAAATCATGTCTGGGGAACTGGTTAAACTTCATGAGGCGCAGGGGATATAACTCAGGGGCACAGCCCCTACCTTGCCAGCATGAGGTCCTGAGTTCAATTCCCTGTACAAAAAAACAAAAACAAAAACTAAAACTAAACCAAACCAAACCAAACCAAACCAAACCAAACCAAATAAAAAACTTCATGAGGAAAGTGTTTTGATGTGGACGTTTGTTGAAGAATGGTTTGTAGAAGCTTGTGTATTCAGGGCAAGGACTTCAGGTTTCCTAGGTAGCAGTAGGAAGAAACAGGAAGTTTGCACAGGCTGGAACCCTGCACACATGTGGACTTCCAAGGTATCTGTCCAGTGCCCAGCATTAGTGCCGAGGCCCAGAGACAGGAAGGTGACCAGGAGACAGCTAGAGTCACTTAATCATAATGACGGACAGTAGATGTGAATTAGGGGCAGTGTCTTTTTTTCATAAATGCAAGTTGTAGGGTAAAATAAAAGTGATGAGGATGAACTTCATATTTTCTGAAATAATTATCAAGATAGATGGTGGTGAAGTTGAGACTGAGCATAGTCAGTCAGGCTTGGAGAGGAATTTAGAGTTTTGATTTGGGAATTTTAAACCTGAAGCACTTCTAGATCACCCAGGATGATTTGTGCAGGAGTAATGAGATTTGCTGAAAGAATTGTTCTATTAGCACGGTAATACATGCAGACACAAAGAATAACCTCCTTAAATTTTACAAGATACCTACTCGGTATCCACACTTCTTTATCACATCCTCAAATTAGTAAGTAACTTCTGTTACTTTAAAATCTTTCACATTGTAAAAAACCAAAACTTACCATATCATGTTCAACATAATTCCTACTTTATAATTGGTTGAACTGACTAATGTACAGCATAGTTCTCTACTAATTATTCAAGGAATTGGGTCATATGGACATCAATGTTAAATACTAGAATGGAGGGAGGAATTATAAGATGACATGATGGTAATGGATGAGATTTAGTGAGGGTTTGAAGAATCAGTAGATCCTACACAAGTGTACTAAAATAGAAAAAACATTGAAATTGAGAGTTTGGTGAGAGGACTTCCAGGATGATGGCAGAGTAGTAGGATGCAGGGAAAACAGCCTCTCTGAGAGACACCATCTTGAGGAAGATAAAAAGAAGGGAGATGGGTTCCTTGGATCCAGGAAGAGCCTGAAGTTTGAATCGAACTCCACAGAGAGAGTGAAAAGAAAAAATTCAACTAAGAAGAAGGTGGTAGCTGGCGGAGCCTCTGCCTGGAGGCAGACTCACTGCGTGGGGGGAGCTGTTGGAGCCCGGCAGTGCATGGTTGCGGTGTTTGTTGGTGGCGGCTGGCAACCCCAGGACCTCTGTGGAACCATTCCTCGGTGGAGGACAGTGGCAGGCTCAGACGACTGTGCTGGCTGGTGGTGAGTGTGGAGGACTTGGTCCTCCTGCAGGGGAGAGCAATTTGCCGGGAGCCGTTCTGGAGTCGGGCCAGATATGCCTGGGGCTAAAACTGTTGCCGGCTTCCCCCAGTGGTTCCTAGCTGGGCGCAGACCCGCAGAGACTGCTTAGATGGCTGCGAGCCCGAGGAGGCTGTTCTCAGGGAAGGCCTGCTAAGGTCGTCTACTACTCCATCCATGAGCAGTTGCTGGCTTGTGGGGATACAGTGCCACGATTTGGGTTGCTGTCTCCACAGGCTGTTTAACAGCGAATCCAGACAGAATCCCCAAGTGGACTCTTTTTTTTCTCTCTTTTTATTGCTTGTTTAGTTTATTATTATTATTATTATTATTATTATTATTACTAGTGTGAGTGTGATTTCTGCCCTCCTTTTGGGCATGGTCTTGTTCTGTTCTCTTTTTTGTCTCTTTTGGCTTTCTTTTCCCTCAGTCTTCTACAGTGGTTTCCCTGAGTTGGTGGACCCATCTTTGTTCTCCTGTCTACTTACAGTCTCTTTCTCTTTTCCCACTTTTCTGCTTTTTCTTAAATTCATTTTGGGTTCGGACCCTTGGGGACAGAATTGATATTTTGTGAACCTAAATACTATATATGATTGTTTTGCATTCTGTTGTATGGTTATAAATTCAGTTTATATGGTTGGGAGTTGTAAAGCAGAGGTTGGATCAGTTTACTATTTTGTTAGCTGTGTTTGGTGCTGTGGGGGCCACTGCAGCCAGAATTAACTGGATTGAATTGGATACCTATTGGCCTTGATGGTCCAGGACTGGGATTGACTGGGGGTCGCAGAGAGAGCTGTGGCGTGGTGCCAAGGGACTGGTCTAGGTGAGCAGTGGTTTCTCATCTCTGACAAACTGAGGAGGTGGGGTTTTCCAATAGACTCAGAGCCCAGGAATCAGTTACACCTGAAAGATATCTCCGGGAAGTGCTCATTATCTGGAAGTCCTTAATGCCACCATTAAAGTAACCCACTGCAGGCAACTAACAGGTATCACTTTAGGAATTAAGCTAAAAAAGAAAAGAAATGAGAAGACACTTAAACAGATCTCAACCCCAGACACCCACTTCACCAAAAGCAAGCCCAGAGGGCAATGAGGCTGGAAATTGCAAAAGCCCCCTACAAGGTTTCTTAGAAGTGGTAACAAAGCTGTTGAATGAGGCTTTGGAAAAAATGAAATCAGAAATAATCTTTCAAATAACCACAGAGACTACCAAAATATACACCATGCCTAGAGATTTTAAGGAAGATACAGACAAAAAAATAAACCAGCTTAAGCAAATTATGGAAGGACAACATAGGAAGCAAATGGATTCCATAAAGCAGGTTCAAGCAGATATCCAGGAGAATAGAAACTCTGTTGAAAGTACTCAAAGCAGATTAAGCCAATGTGAGGACAGGATCTCAGATATTGAGGACAGGCTCACAGTTAGTGACCAGGAAAAGAAAGATTCTTCAAAACTAGCAAGGGAACATGAGAAATCAATCCAGCAGTTGCTTGATGAGACAAAGAAAAATAACTTAAGATTAATTGGAGTCAGTGAACGAGCAGGAGATACTACAAATGATATTAAAAACATCCTTACAGACATCGTGTCAGAAAACCTTCCTGGTAGAGAAAAAGAATTTGACATACAAGTAAGTGAGGCATGTAGAACTCTAATTAGTAATGATAAAAAAAAAATCTACTTCCAGGCATATCATTGTCAAGATTCCAGAAATTCAACACAAGAATAAAATTTCAAAAGCTGTTAGGGAAAAGAAACAAATCACCTATAAAGGAAAGCCCACCAAAATTACAGTGGATTTCTCAGCACAAACTCTCAAGTCAAGGAGAGCTTGGAGTGAAGTACTCCAAGTTCTAAAAGAAAACAACTTTCAACCCAGACTGATGTATCCTGCAAAACTATCTTTCAAAATAGAGGGAGAAACAAAATACTTCCATGATAAGGAATAGTTGAGGAAATTCATGACCACTAAACCAGCACTCCAAAATATTTTGAAGGACATTTTAGAAAGGGATGATAAGTATTACATCTCCATGAACACCAGTTGAAGTAGTCCACCAGGAAAACAGAAAACAATATGATAAGGATAAGTTAATAGTATGAGTTTTAATCATCAATGTTAATGATCTTAATTCACCAGTTAAAAGACATAGTCCGGCAGAATGTATCAAGAAGCAAGATCCAACAATATGCTGTATACAAGAAACACGTTTAATTCAAAAAGATACCCATAGTCTGAAAGTTAAAGGATAGAAAACAATACTCCATGCAACAGGAGTCCAGAAAAAAGCAGGGGTAGCTATTCTATTTGCAGATGAAGTCAATTTTAAGCCAAGACTGATTAAGAGAGACTTAGAAGGTCACTATGTATTGGTAAAAGGAGCAATACAAGAGGAAGAGATAACAATTATAAATATATATGCAACAAATACCAGTGCATCCAGTTATATAAAACAATTATTAATGGATATGTAAAATCAAATAAGCCTTAATGCAATTGTATTGGATGACTTCAACACCCCTCTGTCACAAAAAGACAGGTCAACTAGACTTTTTGGGATCTTCTAGGTAGAGTATCATGCCATCTGAAACAAAATCTATGTATATAAAAAATTAGTTGTGACAGTCAGAGAAAAAGAATTTTGAGTGAAATGTAATTTTCTCAGGATCACTTCAGATTTTATTTTTAATGCAAAATGTTCATTTGAAAACAATTGTGTTAATAATTTGCTAGATAATGTTTCATGTCTATTTTTTTTATCTTAAATAATTTTCTGGAATACCCAATATGCTGATGATTGTTACTGTTTTGTTGGTTGGTGTGAAATTGTAAAAAAAAAAGAATTCGGTGAGAGATCAGTGTTTTTACATGCATGCTATAGTAGAATTAACACCCTACTAGATCTTCCCATTGTGAACAAATGTCCAACAAAAGCATCTTAAAGGAGGAGAAGCTTACATCTCACAGATTCAGAGGATTCAGTCCATGGTCAACTGGCTCCAAGGCAGAAACATCAGGGCAGAAGGATGTGGGAGGAAAGGTGTTCACTACATGGCATCCAGGAATCAGAGGGTAGGGCAGACCCAGAGACAAAGGGACCACAGCCCAGACCAAGGTCACTTCACCCCCACATGACCCACTTCCTCCAACTCGGCCTGTCCTAACAGCCCATTTGGCCAGGAGCTCCTGCTTGGGTTCACCTATAGACAAGACCCTCACAATCCAAGTGTCTTTCCAAGAGTCTCTGAATCCAGGCCAGTTGACAAGATTATTCCATGAAGCTGGCACATTCAAATTTACAAGAAATGAATAACCTGATTAAATATTAGTTGTTTTTGTACTGTTGAGAATCATTAGTCTGGATTAAATGAAATTATAATTATTATAGATTTAAAATGACTTTTAATCCACTGAATTATATCCAATAGAGAACTCAGGATATGCATTATTTCTTTAGATGGAAAAGGAATGAAGAGGGAAAGACAAAAACAAAAAACAGCAATAAGTGGTCATAACAGGAAGAATTGTGTAAGATTGCTTGGTACTCACATCCATAAAAATAACCAGCCACTGGGGCAGCATTTGTGGAAATGAGATGAACACTCTACCTGGTAAGTCCATAGCGGATCCTCAAATACAATTTATATTGCAGTAGCTATTGTGAAATTTCAGTGCTGGATGGTCACGAGACACCTATTAAGATTAAGCATTGTCTTAATCCATAGGAAGAACAGCACTGTCAGTGACAAGGGTCACGGAAATTTAAATCCCAACCAGCAGCAGAGCTGGAAGCCTCTGTGCTGTGTCCCGGTGGAAAAGGCATTAAAGGAGGAAGAACACTTGTTACTCTGGTAATGTTTTAAATAATTTAATTCTGATTTCAAGTTTGAGACATTTGAGATATTTTATGTTAGACAGATACAGGAATATATAATATAAAAACGATTCATTATTTATATATACATTTTTTGCAGTGGAAGGGATGGTACCCAAGCCTCCACAGTAGGCATGTGCCCTACCCGAGTGGCAACCCCTGCGTGTTATATTCTTTAAGTCTGAGCTCCCTGTCAGAGGGAATTGTCATTATTTGTATTTTATTTAGTAGCTTTCCTGAAAACAAGCTTCCTTAGCACAGGTAATCTTTACATCACTCACAGAAACTTAATTCCAGGTTTTAAACTGATAATTAATGCAGCTCCTGCTGCTATACACACACTGGATTCTTAATAAAGATCTTTCTTGACTTTAATGGTTGCCATAAAAATTAGGAAGGAATACTTCCGTACCTGGAGCCCAAGTTTAAAGGCTTTGCCTCAAAGATATTAAAATAAATCTGTCAAGCAGTCACAACAGAGGCCTTTTATTTTCTCTCTTGAAATCCTTATCAGATGGAGCTGCTTCTGAGACGCCCAGGGGCCGGGGGGCTTCAAAGGACAGCATGGTTGACGTGTGCGCCTGCACTGCCAGCGCTCCCCCTGGTTTTAAAGAAATTTCAATGAAGGGCATTAATTCTTGGCAGTTTTATTCACAATATCAGTTCGTTGACATAAAAGAGCATCTTTCTGTTTTTCAAATGGAAAGAGCAGAATGGAATAGAAAACCAGTATAGCCAAACAGTGAAATAGAATGCATCTGAAAGGGTACAAATTTTTTCTTAACTCAAAGAAAAAAAAGCAATTTAGACAGTGATAGTGATGACTTTCCTAACAACCAGTCAATACTCTCTCTCTCTGTCTCTCTCTATATTAATTATATATATTAATATGTTAATATATATTAATTCATTTTTTTCTGCTGCATACAGAAAAGCAGTACCTCTTATTCAAAGCACTCTTGTCTATGATGCATTTTATTTGGGGCGCGTTTTGGTGCATGAAGCCACGTTCCTGACAGATTGCTTCATGTGTCTGACATACGAATAGAATCCATCCCCACTCTGCTCTCACTCACTTTCTGGAAAGTCGTTAAGAGTGAGCGTGGGTGGCCAGAGACACCTTCAGCTTGTAATGAATTATCAATGAGGCGACCTGGGTGGGTCAGCGAATATAGTCGTAATCAATTGCTGCTGTTGCCTTTCTGGCCAAGCTGTTGTGCAGGCACAGATTTTTAATTAAATAAATAGCTGGGTCGGCAGGCAGGTGCGCCCGGGCAGACAACCTGCCCCGGGATTTGGTTTGTAGCGGTTGCCTGGCAACGGAGCAGAGCGGGTCCCTGAACAACAGCTGCACCCTCCCTCGGCAGCCGGCAGATGCTCGCACCTAGGAGAAGGGTGTCAGAAATAACGATCGGTGAATAATAGTTCGTGGAGCTCTCTAACACACAGAAAAAATATTAGCTGGAGTGGTAAAGGTCAAAGATGTTCCAGGCTGTTAGGATGAATGCGAATTTGCACTCAGTGAAATTAGCAGAAAAGGGCAATGGGGACAAAACATTACTGCTGCACTCTCACTGAAGGGGAGGCAGAGGTGCTGCGGATGAAGGGAGTGAGAAGAGCCTTTGTGTACACTCCTCCTGCAATTCCCCCACCAACTCCGGCGGCAAGTGCTTCCACGGCTCTGTCTGCTTCACCAGCCAAGCTACTGCTTTTCAGAAAATTTAAATCACTTACAGTGTCTTGATTAATTTAGTATGCAAATTTAAAATCGTGTGGCAAATAGAAACCAGAGACGAAATGTTTAACATATTACAAGAGAAAATATGTGTAATGTAATAACTGTTACTACTAGCAACTAGTAGCTGTGTCAGTTTATAACTACATTCCTTATGCAGCATGTATGGGATCATGCTTCAATTTAATATAACCAAAAATTTGAGTAATTCAGTTTACTGCAACTAATTAAAATATAATAAAACATAAGACTGGAAATGCTGCATCTGTACTCAGAGGAACATATAATTAAGTTTTAGCACACCAGAACTCCTTCCTATTTTATTCTGATCTGATTACCCCATGCCATGAACATATGGCCTCAGTTTTAATCTTCCTTTGATACAGATTCATTTGAGTGAAATCATTACAGTATTTTCTATCAGTATCTTGGTAAAATAAAAATTTGTTTTAATATTTATTTTAAAATTTGCAGGATTATCTTTCATAAGAGACTTAACATTTTTTGGATGCATGTAAGGCCCCCAGCTTGTTGTTGGGTGCACATGCTGGGTATGAGAAGTAAGGAAGAGAAAGACTACGTAATACTAGTGATAGAACTCTGTGCTTTGGTGATAAGGTGCCCAACTTTATGCATAATTTGTGGCAAATGGAGATTTGAGTAATAACGGGGCATGTCTGCTATAATATATAAGAAATGGAATTATCATCTGGTTACTTTTTTCTAGAAAACTGAGTGTACATTCTTTCAAAACAATGTTTAAGTAAAAGCATCTCAAATATTGCCTTCCTACTATTTTCCTATGACTATTTTGATGAAAACTACTTTTTTTACAGCCTTGAAAACTTGTTTCCTAAACATTATATTTTATAATAGCTTTTAAACAAATAGCTAAAGCTCTCTTAAAGAATAAAAACAAAACTCTATCCCAACAATCAAATACGTAAGTTTTTTGTGATACAGTGATGAGTTAATGTAATGACAAAGGCCTAAACTAATCTTGGTTGAGTCAACAAACAACACATTGCACATAATCAGCAAAGTGTTTCTTTCGTAATCTTTCTCAAGATGTAGACAAATTCAGTGAATCAATCATTACACCCTAAAAAGTAAGCTTTTCAAAAGTAAATCCTTAAGGGAAGAAAAACACTCCTTTTGGAAGAAGGCAGAGTTTATTGATTAGATTATTGGATTTTAGAAAAAGGTTTTCACTCTTACCCTTAAGACAGATCTACATGTTCACTACATTTCCAAGGCATGCTAGGAAGCGTGCAGCCCTCCTCGATGCCTCCGGGTGGTGAGGGCACCGAGGGCAGGGTGGAGAACCACCCTGCCCAGTCGCTTGGCCAGGCCCGATTTTTACACAAAGTGGAGCACAGAAAGAGCTTTCTCACACCGGCTCAGCCACTCCAGTTTGTGCAGACAGCGTCACTGCAGGTGGAGTAGCTGCCCTCACAGTCCGTCCCCATGGAGGAAGACGTGGTGAACCTTACAAAATCTACAAAGAGAAGTGCAGAATCGTAAGGGGAAAAGGATTTCACAGGTAGATCAGATTAACTCTGCAAAACAGGAAGCTGAATGCTTGCCTTTGGGGTATGATACCGAGTCCCTTAGAGTACGATGCAATGAGCACACTCTATCACTTCCACGGTATCATGGCTACATATCGGAAACGTAGTCATCGAAAAGCTGGAGCTGATGGGTGGTCTGGAAAATGCCTTGTCTGTACTGTTGAAAAGTGTTAGCATCTTGGGGGACGGAAGAGCTTTTCTAGAACCAAAGAGATTACAGAGAAATTATAACTGAACACGACACACAAGCCTCTAGGATCCTGGACCAGAAGAAGTCTTCAGCAGCACAGCTGTCAAAATCTGAATCAGGTCTACAGACAGAAATCTAGTGTGGTGTCAATATTCACTTCCTCACCATCATTTTACCATGGTTATATAAATGTCTACATTTGGTAATGAAGTGAACAACAGTTTTGGACTATTTTGGATGTCTGAATAATTTCAAAACAAAAATCAAATAAAAAGGTTAAAGGTGCATTCCATATCATCAGGTCTTTATTGCACACAACTCAGTTCCTGCTAAAAAAAAAAAAAGAGCCACTCGTTCAACTCTTGGAAACGATCACCTTTTCTTTGTGGCAGTGCCTGCTGCCCACAGGGACAGAAGGGGAGAGCACACATAGACCCATGCACGTGGGTTCAGCCAGGCTCCTGGACAGTGACATGGAAACCTGCACTGTCCAGTGCACAGGGGTAGCACAGAGCCCGGTGCACAGTGACCACTCAAGGATGGTCCCCAGGTGAGCAGGACCTGGTGGGGAGGCAGAGCACCCCTGGGGTTCCAGCCACTAGCACGTGAAGCTTGCACGAATATACTTTTCACCTCTTTCTTGTACTTTCCAATCATTTCCATCCTTGATATTTGTAGCCTCGCATGTGACACAAGTCCGAGAGCCTGAGAAGATGTTGACTCAGGAGACGGGGTCTCAGGAATAAATGGGTGGGATCTTGGGCTGTTGGAAGAAATGACAAGAATTTCTGAGGTAAAAAGAAAGCAAAACTGAGTATCTTTACTTCTTCAGAGAAAGCATAAGCAGTAAGTCATTGCTGCATAGAGAAATTACTTTACAGAGGCAACTGAATTGTTGAACTTATCCCCACCCCACAGAAATCAGAGTCAGAGTCCTACCCCTTGGCAAATTCTCCTCCACCACCTGCACACAACAAAAGCATCTTCCATCAAGCAATGCAGTCAGGATCTGGTGCTGCGTTAGAAAGCTTGCTGGATGCCACTCCCACAGAATCATCCTTCAGTAAATAAGAATATAGTTTTCATGTTTTCCTGTTCATCAAAGCATATAGTTATGTACACCTGCAGTCTTTTATAAGTCAAAAATACCAATAGCAACTTGGCTGCTTTAGACTTTTGACAATTCCATTCTCTCTCTCTCTCTCTCTCTCTCTTTTTCTTTTTTCTTTTTGTTACTGGGGAGCGAACTCAGGACCTTGCACTTGCCAGGCAGGTGCTTCTGCTGCTGAGCTAAACTCCCAGCCCCCTAATTCCATTCATTCTCATCTCATTAACCGTCTATTTCTACATTGCTAATTGCATGGTTATCTTTCCTTACCTTTCCTGATTATCTTTCTCAAATTAAGAAATAATTAATAAAACTTCTATCTGTTTGGCAACATTAAACAATGAAAACATGGAAAGCTTTTATCTTCTATGTTTACCATTCAATGTCCTAAGCATTGAGATATATTCATTTAAAAGACAAGATGATCTTTGGAAAGCCTGAGGAATGCGTGGGGAGGGCAGGGTGTCGTTAAGGTGTAGAGACTTTAGCAAAATTTTACAGTAGTTTGTTGATTTTATTTATGAAGAACTTCTAAAAACAATAAAACACACAAAGTAAAAATAACACAGAATAGAAGGAAAGAAACATTTATATCCTAGGATTACATTTATCAGAAATATGAATATAGCTGCTGATCATAGCTTGACTCTTTTTAAAAAAAGTTTGGATGCCATTTTGATATTTCTGGACGATATATTTTTAATTTTCTCTAAGGAAAGAAAAATTAGAAATCCAGCAAGCAAAAAAAATATTATTCTTTCTACTCTGAGCATGGAAACCTCTGAATTTACAGTTCCCTGAACTGATAATATTTGAAGAAATTCTGGAAGTGGAATTGGAGGAGGACTGGAGGGTAGTGACTTATGTACACAAATACTCCAAGGTATAAAGGACACTAATTCATCAGAAGCAATGATTTTTCAGTTTTGAAAGCAAAATATTTTCCCCATAACTTCTAAGATTTCTTCACAACTACCTTCCGGTTTACCCACGTTTCCCTAGAAGCATAACAGACCTGTGAGCCCTAAGACCCAGGCACAAGTCAGGGGGGATAGATATGGTACCGAAGGAATAGGAGGAGAAATGAAAAGTTACACAACATTTCTTTCTTCACTTCAGAGTCCAGACGCAAAGGGGAGAGCCAAGTGTGAAATAGTTTATATTCCTTGGAGACAGACATTATGTAAATAGGCAAGATTTTACTGCTGTTAAGTTTATCTGGGCCAAGTACAAGTTATAGTTGAAAAACATTCCTATTTTTCCCTTAGTTTAGAAAAGAAGAAGAAGCTAAAATTGGGTCATTTGTAGTTATTTAAATTTAAATACCTTTGCCAGCCTTCCCCACATTTACAGTTCCCTGAGCCACAGCGCCAGCTCTCCTCTGAACACCGTCACTGCCAGCTGAAACCCACGCCATGAGGCTTGCCCTCGTGGGTCTGGAAAGGGGTCAACTGCTTTCCAGGGAACAGGAGACGCAGGCAGTGGGACTTTGGACTGGGTCGCCTTTCGGTTGCCTAGATATGGGCCAAAGTAATTGTCGCTCTTCTATGTGAGTAGGTGTTTACTTCAATGTGAATTACATATTTCCATCACCTATAAAGCTACCAAAAACAGTTTTATAGGACCTAATCCAGACCAATTAATCAGACTCTCTGGGGTGAAATGGTCATTTTTATATTCTTCAGATACTGGATGTTCATATCAGTTAGGGTTGAGAAATAGCAACCCAAACACTTTAACAGCACGGGCCCGTGGGTACCAGACCAATTAATCAGACTCTCTGGGGTGAAATGGTCATTTTTATATTCTTCAGATACTGGATGTTCATATCAGTTAGGGTTGAGAAATAGCGACCCAAACACTTTAACAGCACGGGCCCGTGGGTACCAGGGACCCGGCTTCTCCTCTTCTCATCCTTCGCTCACACTGGCTGTGTGATCCCAGCCAGTTTGTCTCCTCACCTGGAACACCAGGATGAAAATAGCCATGGTCTCATGGCACTGCTGAGCTGGTTAAACAATGTTTGTAAAGTAGTTTGCAGAGTAGTGAAGACTCTGAAAATGTCTCTTGCATAAATATAAAAATAAATGGGGCTTCAGGGCAAAAGGGCTCAAACATTGAGCTAATAAGGGTATTTGGTTGCAATCCCAGGTGCCAGGAGCCCTCGCTATGGTGGAAGCATCCTTAAGCATTTAGATTGGGCTTGATCCAGGTGCCCCTCAGACAGACAGGCAGGCAGACAGACCGGCAGGCAGGCAGACAGACAGATATGTTTGGAATATGTGATGCTTTGTTTAGTTGCAAATGATCTGATTAGAGATTATTGATGCAAATAACTCAGGTAAGTAATCAGTGGTTCAAATTAAACCTTATAGCTTGGAAACCTTTCCCCATCTTACCGAATGGGCGTCACCTTCACATGGGCTCCACTACCTGCTGTCCACCCCACAACTCGGGAAACAAGAGACCCTTACCCCTCTGTAGTCAGTCCACAGGAAAGTCCAGCAGGAGGGTCACTGGTTCCAGCTGGCCTTGCCCAGAACAATGTTAATATGCTTTTGTTTTCCTGAGAGCACTCTCAGGCTTGTCTAACAATAAACCCATCACTGAGTCCAGGGAAATTTAATGCTCAAAATAATGAGACCAAATTCATACACTCGTCATGGGGGCCAGAGCTGGAGTGAACCCTAATCCAAAGCACGCAGAGCGAGGCTGAGCAGGCCCTGAAAGAAAGAAGAAAGGGCTGACTGTCAGGGAGGGAAAAGATGCCTGGCAGGCTAGGGACAAAGGGCGTCGCCATGGTCCAAGGATGAGCATTTTATTAGCTGGCCAGCTCATATTTAGCCAAAGTTGGAACCCAACAGTGGCACATTCAGTGGCCCTGGGAGGGCCCTTCCGTTGGTACAAAGTGTCTCTGTGTGTTATTCCTGAAATTCCTTGAAGAGAAGACACAGCATTTATACTAAGACTTCAAGACAACTACCTCTGGGTATCTAAGTTATCTAAGCCCGGTGTAGTGGCACAAACCTGTAATCCTAGCACTCTGGGAGACTGAGATGATAGGACAGCAAGTTTGAGCCCAGTCTGGGCAACTTAGTGATTTAGAGAGACTGTGCCTCAAAAGAAAGAATACATTAAAAAGGGCTAGGGAGCAGGTGACACTGTCCATACACAGGCCTTGGGTTCAATTCCCTGTACTGCAAACAACAAACAACAAACAAGCACATGTACCAGCTTTCTAAACCCAAATTAAGATTTAGTTGGCTGATTTTTGTCTCAGGAGAAAAGAAACTTCTGCTGGGGAGAAGACGGAAGCCAAGGCTCAAGCAGTGGGCACGGGAAGGTATGGCCCGGTCACTCTGGGCAGACAGCCAGCGCGGGCTGTGTCCCCTGCCAGTGACTGGAAGCCGGTCCCTTGGCACATCACACTTTGGCGCTCCCAGCGCTAAATGCTGCTTATGATTTCATGATTTGCCTAAAGTACCTTTGATTCAAAATCAATTCCTAGGGTGGTTATGGATGGGATGGATGGCGGATGCCAAAGCAATCCCTCAATTCAGTGAAGGACTTGATTGTTTGACATTATGTGGATTAAACAATGTGGTTATGGACTAATTTCTTTCGCATTAATTGTGTAGCTGAAAGGCCATGCAGACAAGCCAGGTGCAGCTCCAGTGGCCACCAGAAGTGGCCAGAATCACCCTGCAGCCTCCATGCTGGAAACCCGGTTAGCAGAAGACGGAGGAGGGTTGCCCTCTGAAGTGACCTCTTCAGGGTGCCCTCTTGCTTGCCCTTCTGCCCTCCCTTGCTCCTAACCAACAAGTGTGGACTAAGCCACATTTCTGCATAGCCACACATCCCAGTGCTCCATGGGATTTGCAAATGCAGCTGCTCCTGACCTCTGAGGCGACTGTATCAAGTCTCTCCTGGAAATCTGGTCTCCATTCTCTCTGACCATCAATTTTACCCTCCCGTGTGGCGCGATGGGCCCCAGCACCGAGCTGCTGTGTTTTCACTTCCATGCACTCAGACTCCCCTGGCCCCTGCACCCCTCCTCTGTTGCCCTCATGTGTCATGTCTCAGTGCTCTGTAGGTCCCGTTTCCTCACCCTTCCGAAGCTGGTTAATGGTTGTTTTTTATGTCACTGTCATGGGCTAAGAGCTGTCACCCCGCTCTGTACTGAGTGTGGGCTCGTTGGAGCCCTCACTAGAATTTAAACCTGTTGAGAAGGACTAACTCACTGGTTTAAGTCCACTACCCGGCTAGGTGCCTTGAACTGAACATAAATCCCTTCCTCCTGGTGGAGTATCTGCACGCTGTCCTGCCTGAGGGAGTCACACAGGGCAGCACGCCAGGCCTCCCTGAGACGCGGGATGCTGGGGTCAGACCGGGCACGACAGGGCAGCTTTTCCCAAGGTGGGAGAGGGTGGCTGGCTCCACACCACTCCTTTGGGTCAGAAAGCTTCCCTAGTTACCAGGGAGCACTGATGACTTGGAAACCAATGCCCTGTGTTCATTGTTAGGCATACTTAACTCATAACTAAGACTACCTGATGTTTGCTTAACTCAGAACTAACTGCTAATTATATTTAACTCGGAATTAGAATTAAGAAAATACTTGTTACTTTCCAAAAGAGTTAAACTTCCACAAGGTAGATTCTAATACTGGCTGAAAGACAAGATCAGAGATTTTGTGAAGTCTGCAAAGTTTGATCATTGTTATTGAGTCACCATGGTAAAACATTATCCCGGGTATCCTTTAAAATGTGCACATCCATTTTGAGCATAAAATCTACTTCTAGAAACTTGAATGTGGCTGAGAAAATGACCTGGGGAGAGCAATGGAGGAAAGGGACACTGCTGAGACGAGGATGGGGAGTGACACGGAGGGAACTGCGCTCACAAAGACGTCGCCCCCGACGAGCTCAGGGGTGCAGTGAGTCTCTGCGTGCCACAGGAGGTAGCGTTTACCACGGTGGGCTTGTGGTTATTTCTGTTTTCACACTGAAATAATTTGAATGAAAGTGAGGACATTTTTGAAATAGAGAGAAAATTATGGAAGCATAAAAAAGGGTTTTCCAACAGAATGGGAGCAGCGAGTGACTTCCTCATTGACCATTCGCCCATCGGTCTGTCTGGGAGTATGATGGACAGACAGACAGCATTTAGCAGTTTGCTCCTCCCTCATTCTCTGAGCGCTTTCCCCACGTACCTGTGGGGTTTCCTCTCACCTCGCCAGCCTGTCCCTGGCCACCTCCTTTGCTGGTCCTGCAGCGCCTCCCTGAACTGGACGTGATAGAAAGACCCACAGTGGGGGCCTTGAAACGCTTTTCCCCTGCATCCTGGACGCTCTCACTCACTCTCGAGACTGCGAAAAGCGCGTGTGAGCTGATGACGCCCACATTTACACTCCAGCCCAGATCCCGCTCCTGAAGTCAAATCATAAATAAGTTGCCTGCTTCACGTCCCTGCCTACAAATGTGAGAAAAGATCTCTGAGACTTACATTCAAATGTGGCTGTGGATTTGTCCACCTCCTACCTCCTCCGACCCCCTGGGATTCTCCCCAGACTCCATGAGCAGTGGCTCTGGTCTCCTGATTGTCCACACCTAAGTCTGCCCATCCATGGCTGCGGACTGCAGCACAGCTCATTCCCAATCAGCAGTAGATCTCTCTGGCTGTAGTTTCCCGATGTACTCAGACCCAATCCCCTCTCTTCATGCCCACTGCCGCCTCTGTCTGAATAGAGCTGCCATTGCCTTTAAACACCTGACTCGTTTTCCTTTTCGGTCCACTCTTTGTTTTTGCCCAGCTACTCCGGTCACAGCACGGCCCAGTGCTGAACACCAGGCGCGTTCCCAGTGCAGGGTGTTTGCCCTCCTCGCCTTCCCTCCCGTGGCCTGCTCTCCTCTCTGGGGCTCTTCCAGGCTTTGCAGAAGGGCAGGGAAGGAAAAGGCGGAGGGACGACAGAGCAAAGGAAAAGGCGGAGAGACGACAGAGCAAAGCTCTGCCTTCGCAGCTTGTCCGACACACACACACACACACGCGCGCGCACACATACACACACACACCTGGCATTCTAACACACTTCAGAACATTTTTTTTTCTGCAACTAGAGTTAAACAGCTCGAGACACAGACGTGCTGCTTCTCCTTCCTCGTCGCCGAGTCCGTGGCCAGCCTCGATCCGCGGTCACGCAGGCTTCCCTCGCCTCGCGCGGTTCAGTCTGAGCACAGCGATGAGGTCCCGAGCGCCCAAGCCCGAGGTCGGCGATTGCACTGCAGGGTTTCCGCTCTCCCAGTGCTGGTGCGGGAAAGGAGCACGCGCCGGCGTGGAGCTGCTGACACAGAAGTGAGCACCGCAGGGTCGCGGGGACAGCAAAGGCGACGGTAACCGCAGCCTTCTCAATCCACCCACGCAGCAGGCCTCCGAAACGCGGTACCACAGTCAGACTCGGACGGCCTCACGCTGCAGGTAACCGCTGCCACTGACGAGCAGAGAAATTACAGAAATTAGGTAATGGCCTAAGGTTACAAAACAAGTAAATCAGAGAGCCTGAATTCAAAGCCAGGTCTGACTGCAGTGGCTTTGGTAGTGACCATTTCCACCTTCCTGATGACCAATTAGCTTACTCTAAACCCAGAATTAGGCAGTGAAGAAATCTATCAGATGGGTCATTTTTGGCTGTTACCAGGTAACTACCTCCCACATCTCCCTAAGGTCTGGTAAAGCAAGTTTAAAGTGTTGGTTTAGCTGAACGTGGTGGCACATTCCTGTAATCCTGACCCTTGGGAGACTGAGGCAGGAGGATCGCTGTGAGTTCAAGGCCAGACTGAGCTACATAGTGAGTTTAAGGACAGCCAGGATTACAAAGTGAGACCCTGTCTCAAATAAGTAATAAATAAATGTTGGTTTAATATGCAGGTACAATAAAATATGAACGAACAGTAACTTGTAGTACTTCCCCTTTCACTAATTTGGTATAATTTTCAATAAGTTCTATAGTGTCAATTTATTATTTTTAAAATTAGTGTTTCAGCTTTATTTTTCTCTGAAAACACTTCTAGCTCAGTGTGTAAAAAATCATTTCATAAATGTCTGTTTCACACAGCAATTCTGTTTTCCAGGTGGAGCCTCAGGAATTGATTTTACAGTAACACAGTAAAAACATAATAGGTTTGATGAGCAAATCTTGGAATCCTTGTGAAGACCATTGTAGAAACATTGAATTCTAAGGTACAACCCTACATGCTGTCCACAGATAATGTTTAGAGAGTAGCAGGCAGCAGGGTCTCTGAGGGTTCCTGCTCTTTCTGTTAAGATGGGGCTAGAAGGGCGATTTGTCTCTGGAAGTATCTGTCTTACGTACACCAAGTCCCAAGAAGCAGATTCTGAATCGCTCTAAAGAGACGGGTTGCATGCCCGGAGCTTATTAGAATGTTAATTACAGTCTCCAGCCCTTTGGAGAACTTGGGCATAATGAACGCTGGGAACACAGGTGCTTCTTGGGTAATCAACATTATCTTGACTGTTACACTAAATATTCTCTGAGCAAATCATGTTCAACCCTGGGAATATATAAAACTTTCTCCTCGTTTTTAAAATTAAACAATTAGAAAACTGAACAGAACGAGGAATAAACTTCACCCAGCCTTCTGGTCAGTAAAGTTACCTGAACCATGCAGGTTGAAGAGGACTTGGTGTTTCAGGAAGTTTCCTCAGACTTTTCTACTTAGAGGAGTCCACTCGCTAAAGAGGAACTCGGTGTGGAAGCACGAAGGAGGGCGCATTCACCTTAACCTGTCATCCTAACGTCCTAACCCTGCCAGAAGCTGAGAATGTGTCTTAAAAACACAATGGCATCGAACAGGATTGCTGCTCCCAGGTAAGCGCCCAGTCTCCAGCTCTCGGGCTGCAGGCTCCCGACTCTGCCCGGGCCTGCTGTGGTGTGGGCGCCATCTGGTGGAAACTCAGCTCGGGTTTGAAACACAAGGAGCTGACTGTAGTTTTTGAGGCAGGAGGCCGAGTGAGGCTGTCCCGTACAGCCAGGAAGATTTTGACACCCATGCCATCGCCGAGTAACAGAGCCTGACCCAGGAGAATGTTGGCGATGAAGGGGTCCATCTTTCTTTCCCCCCATTTTCCCAGATAAAGGCCAAGAGGTGTGTAAAAGCCCATCTCCCTTGTGTTATACCCAACGGTGATCTCACGGGACTTTGCTGAGTCGGTGTCCACCTGTGAGGTCCTGGTCGAATCTCGGACCTGGAGGCTAATGCTGGGGTCGCCTACTCCTGTGGAGGCCCAAGTGTCTTTCCCTCCTTTAATCAATTTCCTAACTGACCACCCTTCCAGGTTCTGAGGTCTCTGTCTTGGTGTTTTTCTCGAAGTTCATCTGAGCTCCCTTGCCCATTTCGTTCTCTCTTTCTGGCTTTCCTGTTTGCAAGTTCCATGACTGAGTTTTAGTTCATTATTTGCTGTCCTGTTTGTTTTACAACTCCCAGAATCTCCATACCACTTTTGGTAGTTTTTATTTTGTTTTACTTATTTATGTATATAGCTTTTATATTTTATAGTTTTCCATTAGTAAATTGAATTTAGATTAAGTTTTATATTTCTGTTTTTTTCAAGCAGATTTGGAGGAGAATTAAATAGATTTTCTCCGGGAGTAATCGCCTCAGTAGAGAATTTCGGCTTTTCTTTCCCTTTAACGGAGGATCTGAACAGCTCCATCATGTTCAGGCACTTCTCACACCGCTGTGGACTGAAGGATGTTAAAGCCCTGAGGCCCAGGTGATGAGATTTGGAGAAGGGACTTTGGGGAGGTTAATTAGGATGAGGCTAGTCCATGAAGGTGAGGGAGAAGCCAGGAAGCAAGCAACCGTCCACAACCAGGAAAAAGGGCTTCCCTCAGAGCCCCCTGCCCTGGTTTGATGCCAGATGGATGCTTCTGCCTTCGTCTTGGTCTCCAGCCTCAGCACTGTGAGAGGCACGTTTGTGCATCGTCCAGGTCCCTGTGGTTTGCTCCCGCAGCCCAAGATGACAAATACACACTCTGTTCTTTCTTGGACTTCGAAAGTGGTGGCCAATGCTGTGTGTTTGTTGCAACTCCAGCTTTTTCATTTATTCTTCAAATAATTCTTGTTCCTGTATTTGGAGAGGCACCTCTGACCCCCAGCATTCTGCTAATGAAAAATAGCATGATGATGGTCTTTTCTGCACCCCACTCTACTAACACACCATGACACTTTTCAAATATTTGTTATCATACAGGTGGGATTAACCTTCATGTCTGGACAACACAGAACACTTATTGTAATTGTTTTTCTTTTATTCCATTAGAATTGAGGTTGACCATGAATATCAAAGCTGGGGCTGCCGTTTTTGATCCTGTGCAGTGCACAGCACAGTCAGACGCACTGCTGGAAAAGGCTAATCCCCCTGGTAGCGGACCTGTGGTTTCTATCCCACCTTGAGCGTGAAGATTTGTCTTCCTTCACCTTTTCCACTCTCCTACGCCTTCATTTCCTCCTCTGTAAATAAAATATAGAATTAAATACTCTGTGTTCTGCCCTCAATAGGTTTACACCCTTATAGTCTCTAATAACTTAGCTACGCATCACAACGATGGGGACTTACTCGAAGAAGTCGTTGGTTGCTTTGGTTGTCAAACATTATCGAAAACACTGCACACACGCAGCCAGCTCTGATGTCACCAAGTGATACAATCTTAGGGGCCTAGCTTCATACACAAACCCCATCACGCTGATTGCTATGTCATCGTGCGGCTCAGCATTGTAATTGTGTAGCATCTCATCTGCAGAATACCAAAGTGTGTCATCAGTTAGGATCCTGTAAGCCTCCAAAGCTAGAGACTGCGACTATTATACAAATGAGAGGAATGAGACTAAGTAATTTGTTGTGAGAAACACGGAGGTTTCTGACTCTGAGTGTCATGTTCTTCCTGCTATGCCGTGGATCCCCTCCCTGGGGCTATCAGGGATGTGTCTATCTCTCCCTGCCCCTGGTCTCTCATGTAATAGTTCTGTATGCAGAGTATTATCTTCCTAAAATATCACAAAATGCACTGCACTTTTGTCTCACACCACTTCTCAAAGGCAGCTCTACTGTCAGAAGTGGGCCCAGTGAACACTCGAGAATCCCTCCTGCTGGCCTGTGACAGCTCCTCTCTTTGCAAGGGCCTTTTCTAAAGTACGGAGAAGATGCCACTTTCACTCCTAAGGAGAGGCAGTGTTAGGGACTGTAAGAAATTGAAGTGAGGCTGGAGTTAATACGTGGTCTGCAGAGTCATTTTCTCACTCCAACGCTAGATAAGGAAGAGTCACTCAATAGGTAGTTTTGTGATCAGGATAAGATCTAGTTCTGAGGCCCAATGAATCTGGATTCATACCTTGTTGTCTCCTGACAAGAGACTAACTGTGCTCAATTTTATTGATGTCTCAGGGTCTAGGTTCATGGTGGTGAGCCTAAGGGAAGCATACTACAGTGGGCTATTTGTTCATATTGGAAATTCTAAAAGGTTTGCCATTACTGGTGTAGTTTGTTGTATCAGCCAGTGCTTATCATGGGAACTGCGGGGGAACCACAGTGCAGTAGATACAGAAAGCCCCCTAACTTACCACTAATGGTGCTGAAGGTGTGTGCTACACTATGTTGTTCATACCCACTCTCCTGTACACTAGATGGTTCAACTGAAACTACCTGTCTCATTCATGAACAACTGATTTGGGGAAATATTCTGTACCATGACTCTTTAAAAGTTTTAATATGACTGATGCAGTGATGTTAATAATGTCAAACTTCAGGCTTTGAGCGAGAAATCCGTACTTGCATTGAACACACTTAACCATGTAATAAACATTGATTGATCATTCACTAGTCCTCAGGGTGTAGAAAAAAGACAAAGTGTGTTCTGGACCCTCGTGGAGTTTATATTTCATTTACACTTCCATATAAAGTTCTACGTAAATAAAACACAAATGTACTTTTTAGAAAATCTTGCTATTGATAAGTCAAAATTTGCTTTTAACTTTGGTATAAACCTCCCCTGACAGCATGAACTCCCACCGGCGTAACAAGGCGACAGATATCTTTGGCAGATCTACTATTTATGTTCCATCCTCTGTGTTGCCAGGGTGATGGGAGAATATTGAAAACAGTGGAGGTGGTTGTTATTGGCAAGGATCCTGGCTTTCATTTGCAGATCGAAGGACTGTAAAAAGCAAACCGTAGGCTGGAATGTGGGCAGTAGCCTGGCTGCAGCTCTACGTAAATGGGATGAATGGATTATTGATGATCAACTAAACGTGTACACTCTTCTTGGAAATGTAATATTCACAGGCAATATTTCCTTAATGATATTTTAAAATTTGTAAAACTACAGTGACTGTATCAAATATTTAGCTTTTTGGAAAAGCTGAAAGATTATGTGCTTTCTAAAGCAGAGACATTTTTTGCCCAGTCTGGTCTTCCTCTCCTTTCTTTTGTTGGAAATAATTCAAAACATATACTGACCTTTCACTCCCTCCTTGAAGTAAGAATTGACATGTTGCTACAGTATCTAAAGGAGTTTTAAAACACATCGATCATGTGCTTTAAAGGGAATAGATGATTACACACTAACCCGGAAAGAAAAAGTTATCTGTGAAGTCCTCTGGATTTTCTGTCTTCTTTGAAAGGACCACATTCATTTAGATACCACCAACTGGGCTGGGGAATTGGGGACGTGGTCTTCCTCACCACTTTTATTCTAAATCCCCCTCAGCAAGCACATCTTCCCCGGGCTGATGAAGAGTGACAGTGACGGGAACCCCTGGGAAGGATGCTGTGGATTTACGGGTTGAAGCTCCCTGTCCTCCTTCTTACAGTGTGGTGTGTGTGTGTGTGACAGAGAGAGAGACAGAGAGAGAGAGAGAGAGACAGAGAGAGAGAGAGACAGAGACAGAAAGACAGAGGGGGGAGAGAGAGAGAGAGAGAGA